>JAKIJQ010000454.1:0-51959 GCA_023373905.1 Rhizoglyphus robini | reverse complement strand
AGCCAAATTTTTACCTAAAATTCATATTCAAACCTCTCCTAATCACCGTTTATTATTTTAAAAGGTACCCTATTGCTACTCGAACTGCCTTTCTCCTATTTTGAGCAGTAGAGTGTTGTTGTTGTCTGGTGGCTCGCTCAACCTGTCAATAGCACGTTCAGCCTGTCCAGAAATTAGCCAAATTTTTACCTAAAATTCATATTCAAACCCTCGCCAAGCCTCACTCCTCGGCCTTCGGCCTCGGCGTTCGTCTTGTCTCGGAAATACTCGCTCCGACTAAGTCCTTCGGACTTTATCTTCGCTCGTAAGCACCCCACCTCACGCCCACATGCCTTCTCCCATCATCCATCATGGCAACCAGTAGGAATTCTCTCAGGAGAAGCCTTACTTTCACCCCAACACCTAAAACAAGGGCTGAACCCATCGACTGCACCTCTGCAACTGCTGCAGCTGCTCTGCTCAAGGCCGCTTTTCGAAAACCTTAGCCTTAAAAGCAAGAATAGATACCTGAAAGTGGACGAATTTAATTCACTCCTTAGCCAAATCTCGTCTGTCTCAAAGTTTCTTTCTACACTGTCAGATAGCTCACCTATACCCTGTACTGCGAGTAGCTCAGCACAGACAGAACCAACTCTCCACACAGAGCCGCCCATCTCGAGCTCTCGACAATCTGCACGTCCAAAACCTAAGAACAAAGCTTCCACCCATAAGAAACAACCTGCCAACAAAGTAAAGAAAGGAGTTGTTGTCTCAGTTGTACTATCTGAAGATTCCCACAAAACCTGGGATAAAGTGGAAAGCACCGAACTGAGGGTGAAACCAATTAACAAGTGGCCATCCCAACAAGGTCGTGTGTCTCTTCTGGTGCAGACAGTTCCTCTTGCGGAAGAACTGAAAAAAGAACTCTTGGAAAAGGGTTTCGAGGTTAAACTCCCGAAGAAGTTCTTCCCTCGCCTCAAGATCAACGCCGTCCCGATTAACTTGGACATTGAAGCTGTAAAGGCTGAAATTGGTGACTGCACGTTGATTGGAGTTGAGAAGAACGGCAAGGACCACAAGAATCTGATCCTTAGCACACACCCTTCAGTCTTTTGGAAACACAAAGACACCAAGATCAAACTTGCAGACAACACTCACTGCATCTGCCGAGAATCGTTGGATATCCCTCAGTGCGGACACTGTTGCATTCTGGGTCACACCACAACCAAGTGTCCAGACAGACTTGAATCTAAGCCTCGCCGCTGTAGCCACTGCGCTGGTACAGAACACGGCTATCGTGATTGTCCACATAAGGGTAACTCAGAGAAATTGTGTTGCACTCTCTGTTTAGAAGATCTTACCGCTAACGGTAAAGGGAACGTGAACCATAGTGCATTCTCAGCCAACTGCCCAATCCGAAAGCGATTTCTCAAGATTCGGCAGGCTAATACAATCTATGACGAGAATGGATGGTGAACTACCCTGTTCCCCATCCCCCACAACTCCCTTAGACCCCACATATCAACTCAACTTAGACACCTCCTCACTGAGTGATATCTCTCTCTGTGATCTATCATCTCCACCTCTACATCATCACCATCATCATCACAACGACCTACCTGTACAGCAAGAGTATTACTTCTACAACTCAGAATCCGATTTGAGCGACATCTCACTGGATGTTACATCTGAGCATCCTGCTCCGCCCACCAATCAACAACCAAGGGACACTCAAATCTCGGAAACTTTCGACAACTTTACCGTCTACGCAGCTTGTACTCACGCATGTCCCAACATCAAAACATGCTCTCACTACGACTCCGTCACCATCGTGCCAACCTCTGTTGCCCAGGGGCGAATCCACACCCACTGGATGTGCCCCAGATGTCGCAAGAACCAAGGCTCAGCAAGCAGTCTCATTAAACACCTAAGAGAAAACTGTAGCATCGAATCCACCTTCCGCTGTCCGAAATGTCCAGAGAATTTCGTCAATCTTCAGACTACTATGCAGCACCTTAGAAGGAACTGCCCTATGAACAAATACAAATTTGATCGGCGGATTCTCAATGACAGAAAAAGACAAGCAAAGGTGCCTTTCCCTGAGATCAAACTTACCCCCGATAAGTTGAGGCAAGAATGTACTCGTCTGTCTTACTCAAAATTTAGAGAAAGTGTTGTCGGTCTTGCGGACACGCTTGAGTTGGGTGACATAAACGTCACTCACAACGATCTTCGCAACCACATCAACGAAATGTTTGAGGCATTTCAAGCTGAGATCATCCGTCTTCAAGATGACCCTGAGACTATCCAGAGACTCAACAAGGGGAAGAAAAGAAAACGGACACGTCGGGGCCGACGTAGACGAAGAAGGAACGAATGGGAAAGAAGTCGACTCTCTGACTCAACCAGAGAGGAAATGACAGAATTTGCTCAAAACCAAATGCTGTGGAATACAGACAAAAAGCGTCTGTATAAGAAGATCGTTTTCGGTGAGACAAATGTGAGTGAAGAACTGGATCCACAGAAATTCTTCCGCTTTTGGAGACCAATCTTCGAGGATACCACCGAGCCTCGCCAGTTCACTCCAATTGAGACTGCGACACGGAACTCAACGGATGTGTTGTACTACATCCATCCAAAACAAGTGACCAACTTCCTCCGTAAGAAAAAGAAATCGAGCGCGGGACTGGACAACTTCAAGGCGTCCGATCTCGTGGACTATGAGAACCACGTGTCCACCATGCTGAACTGTATCCTCATTGTGGGCATCATTCCGGACGATCTCAAGAAAAGTCGTACGACTCTGATCGCCAAAAAGGACTCCACCGACCCTGGGGACTTTCGTCCAATCACCATCAGCTCGATCATCTACAGAACACTCACCGCCATCATTGCCGAACGAATGTCAACCAAGGTGCCACTCAGTAATCTCCAAAAGGGTTTTGTCAAAAATGATGGTATCTTTGAAGCCATTACTGTGACCAAGTTTGTGGCCAAGAACTTCAAAAACCACCCAATGGCCGCTCTGGACATTAAGAAAGCGTTCGACAGCGTCAATCACCAAACAATCTTCGGATGTTGTGAAGCAAGCGGATTATCAGATGGAAACGTATCTTTCCTGAAGGATCTTTATCGCGGCTGCAGCACTTCAATGAAGATATCGGGCGAAGAGGAATTTTTCAACCTGAATCAAGGTGTCAAGCAGGGCGACCCTCTTAGTCCGGTGCTCTTCAACATTGTGGTTGACCAACTATTAAGACGACTCGAAAGATCTCGTATTGGGGTTCAGATCAGAAAGCGAGGTCGACGCTTACCGGCAATTGGATATGCGGACGACATAATCTTGTTCGCTCCTAACGGACGAGACCTGCAGAAACTCATCGACATTTGTAATGACTTCTACACCTCGATCGGAATGTCCATCAATGAGTCGAAATCGGTGATACTCCAAACGGAAGGAAAAGGTTCACAAAATCTTTCCATCACAATCAACGGAAAGCCTATCCCGCAAGCAGAATCCATCAGGTACCTGGGCGTGAACATCGCCAGGGATGGAATGCACAGAACCAATCGAGAGGATATGGAGGAGTTGCTTAACAAAATCTTGAATGCGAACATCACCGCCAATCAGAAGCTCTACTGTACTTCATCAAACAACATGTGATACCAAGTAAGCTTCACTCCATCGTGAACGAATATTTTGTCCGTAACATCTTGGACGATATTGATTGCGCAATCCGCGAAGCAACTCGCAAAGTTCTCCATCTAGTGAAATACACTGCTGGGGAATATTTCCATCTTTCAACCAAAAATGGTGGTCTCGGTATCACTCAACTGAGCTTTGAGATCCCACGACTCTTCTGGACAAGGGCTACCATACTCAGTCAATCTCGTAATTGGTTCATCAAAGACATGTACGCCCACGATGGCTTCAGGAAGAGCCTACAGAATGTGTTCGTCCTACTACCTGAAGACAGCGACAACCAGAAGCGACTTCTTCTCAACATGTGCACGCACCCCGAGAATCGAGGTCACAAGAATTTTGTCGTGGGCGGATCAACAACAAACGGACATCTTGACAAGCCTAACCTGGTGTCACCGAATCAGCTAATTAAACTTGTCAAACTGCAAAGTGCCACCGCTGGGTGGTCTTACAACAACCCAGAATCGAAGCACATATTTCGAGATGAATGTCGTTTTCTGTGCGAGGCATCGGAATGTCTCAGCCACGTACTAGGTGGCTGTTCTCACCCTACCATCCGATCAAAGCACACAAGCAGACATGACGAAGCTCTTCAATCAGTCGTGAAGCTTCTCAACAATCTCAACTACCAAACTCGAACAGGAGTTATCTTCAATGTTCCTCTCAATGAGCAATCTGCCAGAGAGGGCCCCATAACCGGAGAACCGCCAGAAGACATCGCAAGACAGCAGACAGTCTTCAAGCCGGATCTCATTGTATTCGACGAGAGAAAGTCGAAATGCTACTGTCTCGACGTCCGAGTAACTTATGAGGCCAATGACGACAGTTTCAAGGAGAGCTGTAAAGGGAAAACGAGGAAGTACTCGAAAATTCGATCTCAAATCATCGAGTACATCGACAATCAAGCGCCCGATATCAACTGCAAATGTGAGGACCTCAAGATCTATGGTCTAATCTTTGGCAGTCGTGGTTCGATCCACAACGTCACCCTCAACATCCTCCGCGATTTGGGAGTGTCCAACAACAACATCGGATCGATCTGTCGCAACGTCGCCCTCTCCTCGTCGAAAATTCTAAAGTTCTTCTCGAAACAAGTCGGTTTGCGAGCTTAAAGTTTCTATTTACCTCAGTCAGTCAGTCATTAATTATTAGTCTCTTTTTACATATAAATCTATATATCTTTTACTTTTATTATCATTATCATTTTCACCTATCATTCAGCAATTTCGGTCAGTGCCTTAGAACTAACAATGTTGTGTTATTGTTATTCTTAGAATTTATTCAAATACTCTATCATTATGATACTCATTCATTTATCTTTGATCTAAATACTTTTGTATAAATCTATAACTTTTGTTATAACCTCTTTGATAACACTGTGCTATGCAGAATAACCAATAAACTTGGGTTTTAATAAGCTAATGTCAAATTGACAAAATCTCTTTAAAATATTTTCAAAAATGTTTAAAAAATGTTAGTTGTTATATAATACAAACCATAATAAAGTACATTCTCGTGTAGACCTTTTTGTAATTAAAATTGATGCTACGTTTTAAGCCATCTAGAACAAACTAAATCTATATTTTACATTTTCAAAATAAAAGTTACATTCCATACATTTGCTTTCATATTTTACAATTATTTTTCCATTGTATACGTGATTTTAAAGTTTTTTATTTTAAAAATCTTAAAAAATACATTATCATGAACTGACCAAAACTTTAATCAAGACATATTTCTTGGATGTTTCTTGGTTTCTTAGTTACAGTTTTCCAAAAGATACAACATTTTAATTCATTATTGCCAACATAAATTATTTTACATATTATTTATTCATATGAATATTCGTATTATGAAAGCATTCGTAGAAAACGGTCAAAATTATAGGGAATTCAAATTTTAATTCATTAGAAAAGTCATTATAAATGTTTTGAACCTTGGCATTTCCTTAATGTGAAGGTGCATAGTGGATTTGTGTGTGAGTCATTGTAAATGAGTCTTAATTGAGAATTCCGGTGCATTATCCCACTGGACAGCTTAAATTAAATTTGGTGAGAAGAATGTTTTTGTTTGGTTTGTGGATGAATGGTTGGAGGGTAAGGTGAAGGTATTGGTTTTGTGTATGTTCTATTCTACAATGTGATCAATTTGTCTTTCTTCCATTCTTTCCAATTATTTATATAAAGGTAAATAAAAACTAAGACTAAACCTCTGTAATTGCATTCTTTCGCTTCATCCACCAAAACCAAGTGACAATTTCAATTAATTAAGCTTCTCTTCTTTTTTACTATGGTTTGGCTGTTGGGTGTTGCATTACTGGTGTAGGAGAATATATTTGGTGATGTGTAAAGTATATTTAAATAGTCTTAAAAGTTAGCTACAATATAATATCTTCTATGTCACCCTGTATTTGTTATATAACATCATTCGTATTTATTCAGTGATGATTATGTAAGCAAACACTCATCCAATATAGTATTGTTCTCTTTGTCTCTTTGTCTCTCATCATTTCTTTTTTGTCTTTCTCCTTCATTGACACCTTGACAATTTGATTAATGAACCAAGTACAAATGCATTTGTGTTCCATATTGCATAGACTTTGTCAATACTAACCAAATAAAGTCAATTCAATATAAAACTATAGTTTGGACTTTAAATTTAAGAATGGGAAATGCTGGTTAATCTTTATGCTACAAAAAATATTTAGTTTGTCTAAAGTTTAGAGTACAATAAAGGAATTCAACAGTATATAATTTAAATTTCAAGTTCAAAGTTTATATATGTTCGTATATCAACTTAACTTTTCCAAATCACATTACTTTTGGTCTCATATACGTCATATTAGATTATGTAAAAGCAGTATTTAAATTATATCATATTTTGAACACTAAACGCAAATTGAATTTGAATATTACTGAACTGACAAATGTGACTTTAGGTTGCACTAACACAACATTGTGCATTCGGTAATTGGCTTTGCATGAGCAAAAGTTGCTTTTTCTCGGTGCAGGTCACATCTGCTTGACTTGGCAATATTAACCAAATGAACGATGAATCATCAATTTTTAAATGAGCAAAGTTGGAGATATTAAAAGTTTGTGTGTACAAAATGGTCGACGTTTATAGAGAGTAAATCGTGCTTTCGATTTTAATAAAATGTATTTTAAACTTTAAAGTACTCTAATATAGTTTCCATGTGTAGTCGAATTTTGGTTATTTGTCAAAAAAGTTTCGAAGTTTGTGACATCGAGAAAAACAATACTTTAACAAGATATTATATCGAAGAAAAAATCTTCCATTTTAAAATGACCAAAAAAATATTGCTTCTGTTTGTGGATTTCCAAATGTAATTTTTTCTCTGGAATGCAAAAAAACTCGGTAAACAATAGTTGTAATCTCAAAATCTTGAGAGTTTTTCATAATAATCTTTAAAAATACATAAACAAAACGTTTTCAGTTTCATGTTGTTTAGAAGCTTAGAAACATTGAAAGTTGAAAAATAATTTGACTTGGGTATTTTGAACTTTCAAGAATAAACATTAAAACAATCTTCGGACGACTTATTTTGACAATGTCATATTTTTACATATTTTTACACCAAATGTTTGCATTCAAAAAATGTAAATAGTTTTGCACTTTTGGGAAGATTCTTTCCACTCTCATCGAATGCCTGTTAACACTTACAGTGTCCAATTTTAAAAATAAATGGTGTTTATGTTTATTTTTATCTGCTAAAATCCAAAATAGATTTTAAACGCATATTTAATAGAAAGTACAAATTTAATTCTTTTTAAAAGGGCATCTCGAGGTTTTAAATGTTTAAGTTGATGAAAAAAGAATGAACAATTGTATTTTGAATTACTAAAAATTTGAGTTTGAATATTAAATTGGGGCGGTTCGATTCGGTTCAAGCAAAAAGGTAGTTTTATTTTTTGCTGCAATCTATGCTTTTGTTTACCAATCAAAGTGCATAAAACAGTATGAAAGCCTCAATTAACATGTCTACTAGATTGTCTAGTTTGTGCATTTTTCTTTGTTTGATTCTACTACTTGAAATGCTTTCGTCTTCATCTTGACGTAAATCTGTGATTTTGTTACACTATGTAACTTTGTTTGCATGAATTCGAGATAAAACTATACTTAACAATGAATTGGGACATTCCATAGAATATATTCTTCTTTTGCATCTCACAAACTGTCCAAGCTTGTCAAGTTTTAAGATTTTCTTTCCTTCCGTTTGGACGCTTTAGTTAAAATTAGCATCTTTTCTAAGTCTCACTTTTGGCAATGGTAATTTTAGTGTAGTGGTGAGATTTGTTTTATTCAATTCAAAGTTTACAGTTTGCTGTCACAATTGAAAAATTGCTAAAACCAAAACTTGAAATATGATTATTTCCTTTATAATTGTGCATTTTGAAAGAAATCAGCTTGAGTAATCGCATTTTTTGGCAAGTGAGCAAAAAGTACTTTGTTGTTTTTGCTTAAGTAAACAGAAACACTTAAAATTTAAATTCGCATTCATTTTGACAACTTTCAAATTTTTACTTAGGGTTTATTGTGCTACTATCTTTAGATCTCCCCACCTTTCGAATGATAGTGAAGTTTTATTATATTTATTAAATTTCTTAAATTTCCATTATTTTGTATCATCTTGTTGAATGAATGTCAGCTAATGTTGTCAAGTGGATGTTCAAGTGGTGAAAAGGTTCGTCTTTCAGCACTGTTAAAGAAACACCAACATACCCGATCGTCTCCAATTTGTGCCTCAATTCACAAACGAGATGAAGCGTAACTGAAGTAACCCATACTGACACATTCGGTTTGGTAATGTCACATGGTGAGACACAAATAGAATGTGGGTTTGTAACTTGTACTGTATTTTTTAAGTTTTGTGTTTAAAAAAATGTTTTTGTCGATTTTTGCCTTAGTTTATAAAAATGTTTTATTGACAAAAACAATTAATAGCATTGAAAGTACTTGCTAACTAATTCTAACTATGTATTTATACAAAAAAGTAATACAAAATTAATTTTCGGGAATTGTGAGGCAAGCTTTTTAAATGGTTGAAAATATTTTTGTTTGCTTAAAATGTACTTTTCGCTCACTAATTAACATTTTTATTTTTATATGTTCATTAACCAAAGAGTTATGCTTTCCATGCTCCAATTACAATATCTTTTCGCCCACAACAGTCTCTTGTTTGCACACACAAATTCATATTCACACACATTGTAGAGTACTTTATAATTACAATGCTGTGCAACAATAATTAATGATAGCTAATTAAGAGAGGGTGATCCCTTTTCGAATTTTAATGACAATTAATTTATGAGAGAAATTTTTAATATTCATGATAAAATATAGATTACTATCAAACATTTATGACTAATTTTCTTAGGTTCAAAGTCTAAGTCACTTACTTTTGAATTCATTTTATTAACGTCCATGATAATTGGAGGAGCGAACGAACAAACTTGTTTGTGAGTGAACGAGTCCTCTGGCGCCACTTGATAGGAAAAGGCTTGTGTTTCATATAGCGCCTATACGGTTCAATGGATCGGTCTAAAAATTTTACCATAAATTCTGGTATGGATGTAGACGACCTGGTTAAATTTTTTGGCACATAAGGTCAAAGGGCACCGGAAATAAAAAATAATTAGTGATATTTACCATAGATCTGTATTGAAGAATGAGTGTACGTGTGTGTCTTTTTGTTAAGAAGTGGCTCCCCTCTCTGTATGACCATTGGTCATATTGTGCTTAGTCATGGTGAAGTCACTATGTCTGCAGTCACTCAGTGTGAACATAGCCGACCTCCACTGCCTTTATAAGCATGTGTTGCAGAAGTGCTCTATCATCGTATGCCTCGTATGTGTACTGATCGGTTGCCTCTTGTGATCTGTGCTTACGCACCTCTTCTTCTACTTTCTAGATTGTGATCTCTCTCCGTTGGTCTCTCTACAATTCTATTCGTTGGTACCTCGTTCTGGTCATCCTCTGGTGGAACTGTTGGTGGCTCGTACTCTCGAAGAAGAATTGGTGACTCTCCCGCTCCCAACCTGCACTTACTGCCGAATTGTTTTTACCATCTATTTATTATCAATAAATTGCTTTTAACTAACACGTTATCAGCACGAAAGCTATGGAGCTAACAAGTGTGGTGGTTGGAGTCGTCCTGGCTGGAATTGCTTGGCTCATCACATACCTGAACCGCGCCTATGAACGGGACTCACTACATCACTCAGAAGAAAGAAGAGCAAACAAAAGAGACCGAGGTCTCTATTGTCCAACTAAAAGGAACTAACTTCGCGAACTGGGAATACGTGCTCAGATTGGCCCTACGTCGCTCACGGATTGAACATGCTATCGACCGTCCTGTGGCTATTAACTCGTACCCAAATCAAACCGCACTCATGAAGATTACGAGTTCACTCGATGAACGCCATCTCACTATGGTACGTGGCATACTCTCCGCTTTTGAGGCATTTGAGAAACTCAACAACGAGTACAGAGGTGACGACGCCGTCAAACAAGCATTGGTGGTCAATGACATACGAGAAGCCAAACTCGAAGGCTATTCAGAAGCAAAGGTACGCGAGTACCTCTCAAAGATTGAGCAGAAAATTGATGAACTCAAGATGGCTGGAGCCGAAGTTACTCGAGAACAAGAAATGTGTCTGTATGTCAACTCGCTTCCTAAGGAACTCACCGATTGGAAATCGTTCACACTCACTCAACTTCGCACACTCACTAAAGACCAACTACAGCGTAATCTGATCCGCCACTGTGGTATGCTGAATGAGGGGAAATCTTCTGAACAAAGTTTCCTAAGCAAAGGAACCAACTATGGTCGTGCTGGTGGTTCTACATTCCGGAAGGAGATGAGACGCTGCCATTACTGTGGCATTCAAGGTCATCTGATTGCTGCTTGCCGCAAAAAAGAAGGCTGAACAGGAACGTACTGGTGGTGAATTAATTCCTGCTCGAAATATTAACCGTGCAAATGCTGTTACTAATGAAATAAACAGTATTCGAGATTATGTCAAGGAGTGGATTGTAGATTCGGGCGCGTCTAGTCATTTTGTAACCTCGGACAGACACCTACTAAACGCTATCTCAATCAATCAGTCAGTCGGCACCGCAAATAATCACCAGTGCAGAATTTATCGACAAGGTGATCTTATCTTACACACTGGTCCAGAAGTCATGCATCTCAAGGATGTCAAGTTTGCCCCTGATTTTAGTGCCAACCTTCTCTCAGTAAGCAAGTTAACCAAGAACGGTTTCAAGGTCGAATTTAATGTGAAAGAAGCTACTGTATCCAAGGATGGGAAGGTGTACCTAAAGGCAACTCGCAGTGGAAATTTATATCGCTTTGAAGAGGAGGAACGTGCCTTACTTTCGTCTAAAGCTGTGGATTGGCACAGTATCTTGGCTCATCCGGGAAGACAGAAGCTGGAGAAATTGAAGAGACTCTATGGCCTGGAGTGTGAACACGATGAACTATGTGTAACATGTGTTCGGTGCAAACTGAAACAGTCTCCGTATCCTCCATCAACGACAACAACATCGCGACCCCTTGAACTCATCCACTCTGACCTTGGGGTTGTGAATAATCCTCTTGGCTATGATGGATCCCGCTATTTCATGATCCTTGTTGACGACTTCTCTCGATATGTTGAAGTATTTACCCTCAAAAACAAGTCTGAAGCAATCCTTGCGTTTCAAGAGTACAAAGGGAAGATGGAGAAGCAGTTTCCCATAGGGATTGGTGCCTTGCGAACTGATAATGGAGGTGAATACACCTCCAACGAGTTTATTGATCTACTAAAGGTGGAAGGAATCTATCGACAGCGAAGTGTGCCATTCTGTCATCAACAGAATGGTGTCAGTGAACGAACAATTCAGAAGGTCCAAACGATGGCCCGTGCAATGCTGTTCGAAAGTTGTTTACCATTGAAGTTCTGGCCTGAAGCGATTCGCACTGCATGCTACATTGCCAACAGAATGCCTCACAGTTCAATCAATGATGAGTTACCCTGCAAACGGATGTTCAACCATGAACCTGAGTTTGAAAAGATGAAAACATTTGGTTCAGTCGCGTACAGCTGGATTCCTCATGAAAAGAGGAAGAAATTCGAACCTACATCTGAAGAGCTTATTTTTGTTGGTTACTCGTTCGATGCAAAGGCCTATCGACTATTAGACCCCAGTACTGGCAAAGTTATTAATCAACGAAACTGCGACATATGGAATGGCGTATTTCCCGCCTGCATTAAATCAATGAAGTCGTCAAAGGAGTGTGAACGAGAATGTGCCTGTGAAAGCGATCCACAGACCCGAGTACTATTCAACATTGACGAAATTGAAGAAGTAAGCGAGACTGAAGGAACGGAAGAAAGACAAGTCACCAATGATCAAACTACCGAAGCTGCACTTACCCAAGCATTGGAGAATTACGACCGAAGGCTTCAACTGAATCTCGATCAACTGATCATCCCAACAAGTGAACCAAAGGTGGAATCTGGTGCTGAGACGAGTGTCAAAACTGTTGTGTCTGGTCCCGCCAACGGACTTGAATCCTGTACCCAACCGACTATTACACCAACCACCTCTGTTACTACTACAAATGCACCAAGTACATCAGCTGCAACAACGCCTCCTGTAATCATCCCTGAAAAAGTAGCTGATGTGAATGAAGTGCTCTCTTCACCAGCTGGAACAACTACTGGAACAGTAACTACTCCGAAACTAGAACATGAACCAAAACTGGAACTAGAACCTATCCAAGGCATTACCAAGCCCAAGTTCCTCGCAGAACCTGCTATCGAACCAAGTGGGAGAACCAGAACCGGTGGTCGAAGTACAAGATCAGGGGAGGCGTATACAACCCCCAAGAAACCGTGGACCACCAATACGACTCAACTACGTTGCTCCAGGAGAACAAGGGCTCATTGTGAATCATCAGCAGAGAATACAGATACCCGCGAATTACAACGAAGCAATGAGATCTCAAGAGAAGAATTATTGGATTGAAGCCATGACAGATGAGATCGCCTCTCTCAATGCTCACCATGTCTACCAAATAGTCGAACAGAGTCAGGCAGGAGAAAGAAAACTAATTACAACCAGATGGGTGTACGACATCAAGAAGAATGCGCTCGGTGCTATTGTCCGGTTTAAAGCAAGATTGGTGGCTCGAGGATTCAATCAACAGAAAAGGCATTGATTTCGAAGAGACCTTTAGTCCCGTTGTGTCATTTACCGCTATCCGTGTCATGATGGTAATTGCAAATCAACAGAAACTACTCGTGCATCAGATTGACATCAAGACTGCGTTTCTGAATGGTGATCTTGACACTACTGTGTACGTCACTCCACCTGAAGGTTACAAAGATAACGGAATGGTCTGGAAGGTCGACAAAGCAATGTATGGTCTCAAACAAGCGCCCAAGTGTTGGAACGAGAGAATGGACAATATTCTAAACCAACTTGGATTCAAGGCGATACAATCAGATCGATGTCTCTACATGAAACAACTTGGGAATGGGAGTCTATATCTTCTGGTCTGGGTGGACGATATTCTGATCTTCACATCTACCGAACAGCAAATGCATGAAGTCAAGGAACAACTGAAGCAGAAACTCGAACTAAGGGATCTCGGACCAGTCAATCGATTTCTCGGAGTAAACTTCACAATGAACGAACAAGGGGCATTCTCTCTATCACAGGAAATGTACATTGACGATCTCCTTAATCGATTCAACTTGGAGGAAGCAAGCCGCATTCAAGCTTTACCCGAATTGGACAAGTTGGACCTCTCAAGTGGAGAAATAAACTATGCACTACCAATCAGAAGCCTCATCGGAAGTCTTCTTTACATCGCAAACCTTACCCGACCAGACATTGCAGCGGTTGTAAACCTACTCTCCCGTCATCTACACGAACCAACAGAAATTGTCTGGACATACAGCAAACATGTACTAGCATACCTGAAACATACTAAGAAACTTGCTCTCAACCTTGGAAGTTTTGATGACTCAAACCTCGTCTGTTACGTGGATGCCAACTTTGCGACATTGGGTGACCGGAAGTCTCAGTCGGGTGCTCTATTTCGACTTGACGGAAGCTCAATTAGTTGGTTCAGTAGAAAACAGAAGACAGTCAGTCTATCCACAACTGAAGCTGAGTACACCGCTATGGCAATGGCATGTAAAGAAGTACTTTTGGTTACAGCAATTACTCCATGAGTTGAGCTTTCCTCTCCAACTGCCCACTATCATGCT
This sequence comes from Rhizoglyphus robini, assembly GCA_023373905.1. Taxonomy (NCBI): domain Eukaryota; kingdom Metazoa; phylum Arthropoda; class Arachnida; order Sarcoptiformes; family Acaridae; genus Rhizoglyphus; species Rhizoglyphus robini. The sequence goes on along the minus strand of JAKIJQ010000454.1, from coordinate 37,991 downwards.
GGAAGACAACATGCCTGCAATTCAAATTGCAAACTCTCAACGAAGCCTATCCGACACCAAGCACATTGACGTGAAGATGCACTGTATAAGGGATTATAGTGCCAAGCGTTACATTCAAATCGAACATGTCCGAACACAAGATCAACTTGCTGATGGCCTCACCAAGTCACTAAAGAACTCCAAGCATACCAAGACGATACTCTCTGGACAAGATGGTCAAGAAGATCGGGAGCAGGGGAGGTGTTAAGAAGTGGCTCCCTCTCTGTATGACCATTGGTCATATTGTGCTTAGTCATGGTGAAGTCACTATGTCTGCAGTCACTCAGTGTGAACATAGCCGACCTCCACTGCCTTTATAAGCATGTGTTGCAGAAGTGCTCTATCATCGTATGCCTCGTATGTGTACTCGATCGGTTGCCTCTTGTGATCTGTGCTTACGCACCTCTTCTTCTACTTTCTAGATTGTGATCTCTCTCCGTTGGTCTCTCTACAATTCTATTCGTTGGTACCTCGTTCTGGTCATCCTCTGGTGGAACCTATAGGTGGCTCGTACTCTCGAAGAAGAATTGGTGACTCTCGCTCCCAACCTGCACTTACTGCCGAATTGTTTTTACCATCTATTTATTATCAATAAATTGCTTTTAACTAACATCTTTGTCACTGAAATGACTCACCGATGACTCAATTGATAAGAACGGGTACTCGGAATACTCCCGCTCCGACTTTACGCCAACGGCGTCACTTAAGACTAGTTTTAAATAAATGTATTAGATGGCGCCACCATCAGTTAATATATTATTCATTTTACTTTTATGTAGGAATGACCTTGAATTATATATCCTATCACAAATCACATTAATAAAAATGACAGAAAAAAAATTAAACGGTTAAATCGTCAATCGATATTAGTCTGATTGAACAGAAAATTTTCCACTGTTTTGGTTCGGGTTTGCGTTTCATCAACTTAATGTAATGTGAGTTTTGTTTATCAGATTGCAAATTTGTAGCTTAAATTTAGACTTAGAAGGTAATTTCCTTGCTAATAAATTTGACTTGTTCATATCCAATTTCGACATTGTCACTTGTTTACTCGTATCAGCCATCAGTAGTTTACAAACATTTCATGACTTTTGTCTTTCATCATATTTTCACTTGTTCACATGTGGCATGTTGGCATTATCTGTCAATCGGTATTAATTGACGTTTTCTTGTCTCTTTCTTGCAGATTTTGTTTCGATGCAAATCAACTCGTATGTTAACTTTCTCATGTCAACTGTCAAAATATATGTCGTTCTTACACTACAAAGTATTACGAGTACAACCCAACAGCAACACTGATCAACTCTACTCAACATGTTCGGTAGTTTTCCATTGGATTTTGATGTGATTTACTTGTGAATTTGGTGTATTCGTTTAATGCAATGTAATCGTCAATTAAGAATTTTGTTTTCAACATTAATAAATGTAAAAGTAAGTTTTATTTTTGTATTTCAATTAGATTTTTTTCCAATTTGCAATTAAAAGGATTTTAGTTTTGAGCTTATTTATACAAATTATAGAATTTGTTTGCAACACATACCTGCATTTAAAAAGGTACAAATACTTCTGAATTTAATTTAAATTAGTAAAACCATTCTATTCTAAAATATCTATTTAACTCACGATACCAAAAAAGCTACAAATCATTGCAGCAAAGCCGACCCTCACTCTTAGCCTTTGGTACAAAGTATTTCCATATGAATTTCTGAATAATCCGTATATGTTCAAACTTTCGATTTTTATTTCATCAACATAAAGTGTCACTTTCAATGGTTAATTTATTTTATTGGTCATAGTTTAAATAAAAAAAGAAATATGCGAAAACGCGAATGCATGTAATGTTGAAATTTTTAAAAATTGCCATAAAAATTAGAAGGAATTGAAAAGGTACTTTGTTGAATAATTTACTTGCAAAACGTCAATTTTAAGCTTATTTAATTGATTAAATTATTTATGAGATTACAAAGTTTACTTTTATAGGGAGTGTATCTTGAGTGGTGTGCAACACTAATTTTCACACTAATTAGATTGGATTAAGCTCCTGGGAGCGTAATTTGATAAATAATAAATAAGTTTAATTTTCAAATTATTCTATTTTTTAAAGTAATAGTTTATCACAAAGGTGACTTACAAATGTATTTTTAAATTCGTCAATTAATACATTTGCATTAAACATACGTTTACATTTAAATTTACATGGATTAATTTTTTTTATCAATATGACAATATATTAATTTTTGCAAATCAAACAACTTTTACTTGGAAATAATTAAAAGTACAAAATCTTTTCTCGAGTTGTTTAGTATGAAAGGAATACAAGTGATGTGTTAGTGCATTGAGTGATCATCACTCTGACCCAACTCACAACCAGATACATTCTAGTGTGAACTAACCAAATTGCCCCAAATTTTTATCATAAAACTAGTGACCCAAGACTAGCTCAAGGGTGGGTTTTGGTTGACTTATGGCCAGAGGTACGGGTTAGGCAAAGGTCAAAAGTTGAAAAGCTTAAATGTACGTATAGCTATTCGTGGTGCTTATTTTTAATCAAATTAATTCATTTTTATATATTTGGTCCAGTTTTATTTAAATGTTCGACATTTTACTTAATATATTTTGGCATGAACAAGTAAAAAAAAATCTTATTAAAGTCACAAATATAAAAAATTAAAGATGAATTTGCCATCGGTGCCAAGTTCATATTGCTTTACTTTCATCAATGTTCACAAGTACATACTTTTAATTTTTTGTTATTAATATTCCTCTTAGATATGTTGCACATACAACATATAAATTTATTTCTAATATTAATTACAAAAGAATAATTTGTTTGATCCTTCATTAAACAAGAAAATATATTAAATAGGATTGGCAAGTTTCACGGACGCGTTCGAGCACGTATAGCTATACATGAAAATTTCAACTTTTGATTTTTGCCTAACCCGTACCCCTGGCCATAAGTCAACCAAAACTCATCCTAGAGCTAGTCATGGGTCACTAGTTCTATGATAAAAATTTGGGGCAATTTGGTGAGTCCACACCAAAATGTATCTGGTTGTCAATTTAGGTTTGTGCAATAATCATAATGACAATGAAATGGGCAAATTAATTCGAATCAATCTTGTTTCCAATCAAAAAACACCTCTAACAATACGTAAAATGTCTACGTCAGCCAAATCAAATTGCAGTCCAAGTGCAAATTGAGTTATAACAAAATTCATTTTTTTCATAACAAAATATTTCATTTTTGCTTATTTTCTTGGATCGTGCAAAACATCAACAATGACATCAGAATACGAAGATTTTGTTTTTGCCTTTTTCGCAAATCAACACAGAATTTATATTTTGATATTTGATTAGATAAAACAAAATGTATTTGTTTGGGAATTTGTTTAAACAAATATTTTCTTTTAAAATGCAAAGTTTACTTTTGCTTGATCGTGAATTGAATTTACAATAGCAAACGGGGAAAACAATTTAAACTACTTTAAATTCTTTAAATTCTGAACTTTAATCATAGTTACCATTTTACCACATACCTTGAAGTTATCAACTGGTGATTCAAAAATTTTATGTAAATCTTACGAAGTAGTAAATATATTATCGTTTATTTAAGAAAAAATCAGACATATTTTTTTAACAAAAGAATAGTCTTTTCTTGTTTGCTTGAATGTCGAATCGTCATTCCAAATGACTCATTTGACACATTTGCACCGATTAAAGTGTAGAATATTACAATGAAAGTGCACAAATCAATGTATCCCTTTTCCCCTGCCACTAAGTGCTTCTTGTCTGTTTTTTTTGCTTCAATCAATAAAAGTGTACTTTGAATATTGCGTAAGCTAGAAAGTGGTTTTTAATGTTCAAAAAATATAAATTTTCTGTTATATTTAGAATATATTATTTATTATTCGACATTATTTTTCAATATGATACAGACAAATATTTATAAACACGACAGGAAAGTCCACTTTTAATGCACTTTTAGAGACGCTTTAATACGTCGCATTTGTTCCATGGCTCCATGACTAAAATCGCCTTTCCCAATTGGTTCATAATGTTAAGAAACATTTCAATATTTATAAAATTGTTTATTGGGAACGTTCTTTTTCAAGCTAACCTAGATTTTCATTGGCTTTCAATGTACAAATGATTCAATGATTTAGTCATTAGATCAATTATTTGTCTTGACAAGATTCTGAGCATAGGAAATGATTGATTTGCTTGATTAAATTTGTAAGTGTGCCATATGTTACATTGTATCAGAATATTCTGAGCATTTGATGATCTTAAGGAAGTATAAGTCAAATTGAGTATTCAGAAAGAAGAAAACTATAATTACATAAAGTAAGTATTCGGTTGGAGAATATTATTTCGATAAATAATGTTGAATTATGATGAGGATAAAGTGAAAATGGAGATGAATGATGATGTGATCATTGATCAAGATACTATAACTATAACTCTACTCCTATAAAATAGCAAATATTCGGGAAGTAATCAAGTTTCGTGGTATAAATAATGTTTTTTTTTGTTTTTAATCATTTTCGGTGCTCAATTTCTCAATTTTAATTCTTTGAATTCGAAAACTAAACAGCAAAAGTGAGTTGATTTTATTAGCAATTTAATTGTTCGCGTAGCCGCCTCTTTTACATTAAAATTACACATTCAGTAGTTTTATTGCATTGAATTAAATTTGATTAATTCATTCGTTTTGTATGTGAATTAATTAAATTAACAAAAATGTTTGTCCCACAATTAACTTGTCTGATTGAAAGTATTGTATCACTTTCATTCTCCTATTTTAAAAGTTCTCTTTATTGTTCAAATTCACACATTTTAGTTAGTTTGATTGAGTGCTGAATTAATGATCATTTGTGATTTTACTGTGGTTGACTCGTAAATATCAAGCTCACTCACTCACTCACACAATTTTATCATAGAATTAACTGTTTGAATGTTTGAATTTGTTTCAATCCCATTTTTGTTCCGTTTAAGTTAAAGGTAAAAAGAAGAAAATTTATTTTAAACTTTATTCCTTTTAAGCATCAAAGGCTCTGACTTGTGAGATAGATTTAGAAATAAATTGTGAAATATCGCCAGCATTGAAGTTAGACTTATGAGTTTTGATAAATCATAATAAACGCTGATACTTGATTGGATAATATTTCATTCGCCGAACTGAGAGAATTTTGAATATAAATAAATAATACGCTTTCATTTGTCTCTCGTGGGAAATTTACAGTTTTAAGCTGTAAGCATTGATACATTTTGTAGAACTTGCTGAAATGACTATTGAGTTCATGGACTTATAACTCATATATTTTTGTCGATTTTGTAGCACATTTGCAATTATTGCTTCTTGATTTTAGTCTTCTTCAATTCAATTTTTACTCTATTACAAGGAATCGAATGATAAATTTTATCAAAGTTCATTTCAATTTTTTTTATCCAATTTGTTATTTTATTATCTTAACCAAACACAGTATAGATTTACTAGAAGACATGTTTAATCTGATTGATAAAAAATAATACATCAAAAATTTTATTGTCCAATTTGATTTCATGAGTTTTTTAATTCGATGATCGATGATGACTGGTATTGATTGATGTTTTGCTGTTGTTGTTGTGTCACTTTATGTGAAGAGGTGGTGATGTTGTGTGTTACACTTGATTTGATGTGTCGAGTAATGAGTTGAAGTGCAATCCAACGCTCACTCAAACAGTTTAGGAAGTAGTTTTTCATTGTGGGAAATTGGTTTTGGATAAGATTTAGTGTTTGATTTTTTGGTATAGCCTATTGGAGTTCGTTGTACTTAACAGTTTTTACTCAAAGCTTTAAATCGATTCAAAAGATTTACAAAATTGTGTTTGCGTATTAAATATATTGTACATATATATGTTACTGTAAAAGTGCATTGTCTGGTAAATGTGCACATTTACCGGTAAAAGTGACATGTTCTTCAGTAAAAATTAAAACTTTGTACTTTTACTGGTAAAAGTGCGCATTTTCCAGTAAATCTGCACATTTACCAAAACGTCTTGGTAAAAGTACTTTTTGGACCTATTATTCTTGGATATTATCCTAAAAATAAGGAATTTTGAATTCTAACCAAACATTTTTAGTTCAGAAAGATATTATAATTGAATTTTAAATCCAATCCCTCAATAAAATGACTAAGGAACTTCACCAACTTAATTTTAGGTAATATCTTAAAATTTTTCCACAGGCACCCCAATTAGCATATATTTTATCCCTCTATTGTAGAATCAAGATATTATTCAAATAAATGTCATGGTGCAAATTTTTGGTAATATTCTGGCACAATTAGCCCTTTAATTCAACATTTTTGTGTCAAAGAATGCACTTTTACCTAGACGTTTTGGTAATTGTGCACATTTACCAGTAAATCTGTATATTGAGTTTTAAAATTTTCTTAATATTCACTTTTACCGGTAAATGTGCACATTTACCAGACTATGCACTTTTACAGTAACATATATAACTCGTGCTAATTATTTTCTATTTTAAATAATGAGGATATAGCAATATGTTCGCAATTAATTCCATATCCTTCGAATCGTCATGAGTAAATAGGATTAATTGTTGTTGTGTGCATACTCAAACCAATTCATGTAGCAAATCCGTTAATTGCCATTACTGTTGAAGCTATTGAAACTATTTCTCTATTAGGATTTGCATTTCGGTTATACTCGTATTGGCTCAATGCACACACATGCACTTAACATTTCTTTTTCAGTCCACAACTTGAATAGTCTGCCAATTCTCTCAGTGGAATCATTATAAATGAGACTTTAATAGAGCGTATCAACATTCTGTGTTACGCAACAACATTTAGATTTCCTGGGAACAAGAACACAAATCTTTTAGTAATATGTTGAATAACAATTTGTTTTGTTTGCTATGCAAATTCGTTAATGTTGAACATGGGAAAAAGAAATGTGATTTTTGCTTTTAGGATAAAACAAATCTATTTTCTCTTGTTTCCAGTCGAATGAGTATTAGTTGTACATGATTTTTTTGTCTGGTTTTTTAAATATTTGGATGTTTTGTTTAATAATAATCATCAATTCCATTTATGTTTCACTCTGTAATACGTTTCTTTATTTATGGTGTATTCGACATTGTACTTGAATGGAGGAGAAGAGAATTTTGACATATTGAATTACATGATCGTCTCAAATTTCTTCCGATTCGTAATTAGATGAGACACAAGTGCAAGTGTGTCACTTTATAATTAAATGTTAAATGGTGAGACAAAAATAGAAATAGACTTGCATGTAAATTCGGCCTGATGTTAGTCTAAATGATTGACTTTATAAATAGTCTTTATTTATTATTTTTTTTCGATTATTTAATATTTTTGTTATATGGTCTCATTTTTATAATATTCTCTGTGCATAAATTAAATTTTTTAATCTGATTAAAATTTGATATTACAATTTTTAGTATCACTCAGTTTGTACTTAAAAAATATTCTTCATGCATCAAAATAATCAAAAGGTTTTTTATCACTTTACATTTTGTGTCACTAAATTAAACTCTTAACTCAGTCTCTTCCAATCTTATCTTAGTAACCAATTCACTGTCATCAATCAATTAACAATTTATCTTTTTGTGTTTGTTTTTCTTTTTATCTCACCCTCGACAATAATCTCTCAAGTTGTAATAGTCGGTATCAATTGATGTTTTATCTGTTCATTCACAGATTTGCTTGTTGTTGTATGACTCGACCCTGTCGGATGTTCTTTCTCATGTCAATTATGGTTTGTGATATGATTCGTCTCATTAGGCTGCATAGCAACATGATAATCATAACTCCACGTGACATTGAACAAGTCGGTAGTTTTCCACTATGCTGGTTTGGTGTCTTATTTCAAAAAATTTGTATTGTGGTGCGAATTGGTTATATACTTCTTAGTGGTCTTTAAAAGGTCTGTAAAAACATTTTTCTTTATAACTATCCTCTCGTATACGTAAATCAATTATTAAGTGTTACAATTCAATGTTTTCTTTGCATAAAACAATAGATAATTCCTTGCTTAACATTGAATCAGAGCATTAATTTTTTCGTCTGCATCTCACAACTGTCAAGTTGTTGCGCGTTAGTTAAAATTAGCATCTTACGTTACGGTCACAAATGTGACTTTTGGTTGCCCTAACACAACATTGTGCATTCGGTAATTGGCTTTGCACGAACATTTTTTTTGTTCTCGGTGCAGGTCACATCTTGCTTGACTTGGCAATATTAACCAAATGAATGATGAATCATCAATTTTGTTAGTAGTAGAGCTGGGGACTTTAAAAAGTTTGTGTTGACAAAATTGTTTTTGTTTAAAGAGAGTAAATTGTGTTTCGATTTTAATAAATTGTATTTTAAACTTTAAAGGATTTTAATATAAAACTTTCATTTTTGAGAGAATTTTAGTTATCATGATATTTGACACAAAATTTAAAGTTTTTGATAATGTGAGAAAAAAGTTATACTTTCACTTCAATCAATCAGATATTATATCAACTTAATAAGACTCTTTTTTAAATGACCCCTTAAAAATTCTAAAATATCGCTTAGCGAATTTCCAATGGTTATTTCCTGTATGCAAAAAGAACTCGTTTAAAATATTAGAAAATATGAAATCACAAAATTGAATCCTGAACTTTTTCCGTTATAATCTTCAAGACACATAAACAAAATGTATTCAGATTCACGTTGTTTGAGTGGTGAAATGTTAAAAATAATTTGACTTGTATATTTTGAGCTTCCAGTATAAGCTTAAAAGCATCCGGAAACTTGTCTTGACATTTTGGTGTAAAGTGTTTGCACTCAAGAATGTAAAGAGATTTACACTTTGGGTAGTTTGTTTTGATAAATAACAATATTCAAATATTTCAAAATTTGTTTGAAATTGTGTATTATGTTGATTTTTATTTGCTAAAATTAATATTATTAATATTGGTTTTTAATTCATTTTTAAAAAGAAGGTGCTAATTTAATTCTCTCCATTCCATGGTTCCTCAGATTTTACAAAAGGTTTAAATGGAACGAAATTAAACAATTGTTTTACATTTAAAAAATTAAGTTTCTTTAGCTTAAAGATCCAATATTGAAACAGTTTTCATTCAAATCTGTACTTTTATTTTTGTTTCCATCTATGCTTTTGTTTGCCAATCAAAGCGCATAAAACAGTAAGAAGGTCTCAATTAACATGTCTAGATTGTGCATTTCTTTTGTTCAAATCACTACTTTTACTTCATATAATGCATTCGTCTCCATCTCGACCTAAATCAGCGATTTTAGGTTACAAAGCAATGTTGTCTGTAAGATTTTGCGATAAAACGATAGACAACGCGTTACTTAGAACTGAATTGGGCCATTCTGTTCGTATTGTGCATCTCACAACTGTCAAGCTTGTCAAGTTTTAAGTATTTCTTTGCATCCGTTTGGACGCTTTAGTTAAAATTAGCATCTTTTCCGTGCCACACTTTTGGCAATTGTAATTTTAGTGTAGTTGTGAGATTAGTTTTGTTCAATTCACAGTTTACAGTTTGCTGTCACAATTGAAAAATTGCTAAAAAGGGACTTGAAATATGATTAATTCTTTTATAATTGCGCATTTTTAAAATAATGCACTTGAGTAATCGTAATTTTGGCAAGTGTTCAAATGTAAATGGTGAATTGTTTAAGTAACTGTATGAACATGAGTACATTTCAGTGTGTTCCGATTCCAAAAATGAACAACACCTCCAGGTATCTCAGATAAAAGGTCTTAATTTATTTTTGACAATCTTCATTTGAATCTTTTAGAATGACATGTTTTTGTTTTTCATCTTTTTTGACCTCTTGACAATACAGAAATGTTGTTTTGTATTCACCATTTTGAAAAACATTTTTTCTGCATATTTTGTATCACCTCGTTGTATGCATGTGCAGCTAATGTCATCAAGTGGATGCTCAAGTAGCGAAAGGGTTCGTCTTACAATCTTCACTTTACTAGTCAACAACAACATAACCGATCGTCTCCAATTTGTGCCTCAATTCACAAACGAGATGAAGCGTAACTGAACTAACCCATACTGACACATTCGGTTTGGTAATGTCAAATGGTGAGATACAAATAGAAAGTGGGTTGGCAAGTTGTTACTGGGTTTGTAGGTTTTTGTTTCAAAAAATGTGTATTTGACTTTTACTTTAGGTTATAAAAAGATTTTATTGACAAAAACAATTAACAGTATCGAAAATACTATCTAACTAACTGTAACTATTTATAATATAAAATTAAAATAAAAGAAATGGGAAATTTGAATGGTAAACTATTTTTTGTTAGCTTAAACGTAATTCAACACATTTTCCCCACTAATTAACATTTTTATTTGTAAATGCTCATTAACCAAAGAGTTATACTTTCCACGCTCCAATTAGAATATTTGTCCTCCCTTCACAGTCTCTTGTTTGCACACACAAATTCATATTCACACACATTGTAGAGTACTTTATAATTACAATGCTGTGCAACAATAATTAATGATAGCTAATTAAGAGAAGGTGATCCCATTTCGCATTTTAATAACAATTAATTTATGATGGTAATTAAATTTTAGTAGAATTTTAATATTTGTTATAAAATCTAGATATCTTTTAAGCATTTGTGGCTAGTTTTCTTAGATTTATAGTCAAGTCACTTACTTTTAAATTCATTTTATTAACATGTGCATAATACTTTCAAATAAAATCATTAGATGGCGCCACCATCGGTTAATGATTTGTTATTCATTTTTTCTTTTATGTGCAAATGACCTTGAAATGAATTCTAACTTCAATTAACTTTTTACAAAATATAAATATTGAAAAGGTAAACCATCAATCAATAATAGTCCAATTTGACAAGTAGTTTTCCACTGTTTTGATTTGGTTTTATGTTTCATCAACTTTATGTAATGTTAGTCATGTTTTTATCAAAGTGCAAATTTGTATCTTAGACTTAGACTGAAAGGTCATTTCCTTGCTAATGAACTGGATTGTGACTCATATCTAATTTCGTAATTACCACTTTCCGCTTTATCACCAATAGTTTACACACACATTTCTAGACTTTTCTCTTTATCAAACCGATCACATGTTTCACTTGTTCACATGTTGTTTGTCTTTATCAGCCCAATCGGTATTAATTGATGTTTCTCTTGTCTCTTCCGTGCAGATTATGTTTCGGTGCAAATCAACTCGGATGTTCTCACTTTCTCATGTCAACTGTCAAGATATTTTGTTACAACTACAAAGTATTATACGAGTACAGCATAGCAGAAGCACAGATCAACTCAAGTCAACAAGTTCAGTAGTTTTCCACTGCATTTGCCGTTGGTTAGGGATTCCAATCGAAGACTTCGAAGCTTCGAAGTTTCGAAGCTTCGGCCATTTTTTGGAAATCTACTTATTCGAAGCTTCGCTTCAAAATTGTATATAGTGATATCTTCCGAAAAATTGGAAATATGATCTTTTTTGGCTATTTTGAAAATCTTCAATTGTCTCTAATTGAGGAAAAATTTAAAAGTTTATTTTGAAAATCTTACTGGTCCATAAATTGGAGGGATTAGATGAAATAGACTAAACACTCGGTTGGGAAAATTTTATTAATGCAGTAAATAGTTAGTAAATTGGTTTAAAAGCAAAATTTCAATCAAATAAAATTGTGGGAAAATTTTGTCGAAGCTTCGAAGCTTCGAAGTTTGCGGTTAACGCCCTTCGACTATTCGAAGTTTTGAAAAACCGAATAATTGGAAACCCTACCGTTGGTTTTTGTGTTTATATTTATATATGTGATTTGTTTGTGAATTTTGTGGATTTGGTGCATCATTTGAAATTTAATGTTTCGAAAACTGTCAATTTCATCAACTTCCCTGTTTTGAAAAAGGTATGTTTATATTTTGTTTTTCAATTAAACTTTTTTACAAATATATCAATTAGCAATTAAAATGGTTTTAGTTTAGAGTTTATCAAAACAATTTACTTAATGTGGCAATTTATATTATCTCAAATTTTGAATAAGCTTAAACAAATTTCTCGGAATTTAATTTAAATTAGTAAAACCATTCTATTGAAAAAATCAATTTAACTCATAATATACCAAAAAGCCACACAAAATCATTGCAGCAAAGCCCACCCTCACTGTTTGCCTTGGGCACAAAACTGGAATATTCAGTTTAGTTTTTTATTTCATTTTAATTAAATTGTCACTTTTGTGAATGTTTAATTTATTTTGTTTGATGAAAGCTAAAAGCAAGAGCGAGAGAGAAAATTCTCTGTCAAAATTCTTTTAAAAGAGAGACGCTTTTGATTAAATTATCAAGCAAAATTTGATTTGTTCGTTTCGCGATCAAACTCGTCCGGACATTTCGGATTTAACGGACATTTTGAGTGCACAATGTGCACTGCACATTCACACAATGTATAGAAATGTTTTGTGGTGGTGTATAGTGGTGGGTTTAGTTATTTGTTGGCTTTTGAAATGTCACTTTCCGGACGGTCAAGTTTGGTTTGTTGGAAATTTTGTATTTGTAAACTTGTTTAGGTGCTTTTATGTTATCAATTTTTGGTATACATACTGCCGCATTTTTCAATTCAAAAAGTTATTTATGGACGCATTATTTAAGTTGATAATGATACTAATTTAGAATATTAAACCTAATTATTATTAGATATAAAACTTTATTAAAACGCAACTTTTCCATTATAACTCAATCTAAATGTTAGCTATTTCCGTATATTTAAATTTTACTATTTACTATCAGTCTAAATGAAAGAGAGTAGAACAATAAACTAAGTAATAATCTAAACTCACGAATGTATCCCGTACGAGTAGTATTTGTAGTAGTCGCATGTGCCACTGTACTCGTTCCAATACCTGACTTTCCATTAAATCCAAAACGCACGCGTCACTCCTCCCCTTATTCCAATTTTCTCTCTTCTCTCACAAAGTTCCTCACAATTCTGGATCGCTTACTCAGCTTCAGTTTGTCAGTAGTCGCGTTCCAGGGAGGACGTTTATTCTCTAGTCTCGTTCCTAAACATTTTTGTTACAGTTTTGTTCAGTGAAAATGCTGTGATTGATTTCTCTTGTGAATTTAGACAAACAATTTAGTCGTAACAATGTAAATTTGCAACTACTCGTGCTAATTGTGTTAACCAAGACTATCAATTTTAATTATTGTTTACAAAGTGATGTGTTTAAGTGATATACAAGATATTTCTACGCCTAACTAAGATTTGCTTTTTGAATGAAAATTGTTCAATTCAAAGTGAGTGAATTTAGTTATTTTTATCTTTTCATCCCATATAAATCCTGCTCTATAAAAGGTAAAACTATTTTATTGTATTTCATTAAAACATTTACCTGAATTTTTTAATTGAGTTTCCCGTTCTATTAATTCATTCACTCTGTTGTGGTTAGTTTGATTGAAATTCTTACGATATTAATGAGGTCTTATGAGATTCTTGTAGAATTGTTTTTAAACATGGTTATATATGAAATTATTTATGAGAATATAAGCAATTTTACTAATAACTATTAACATCTTTCATCTTTTCATTCTCAAAGGTAAATGTGAATACAAAGTAGTGCTTAGGGCTTTGAATGAGTTTTGCGCCCAAACGCCCAGTTTTGTTTCTACTAGTTTCGAGTCAATGGTTAGTTCATTCATTCATTGTAATTGTCTTGCACCAAACTAAGTGACATTAGTTTTACTTAATTTAGTCTTTTCATTATTTTTTTTGTATTAAATTCTTCCACTAGTCAAATCCATTGTTGTGAATCAAGATAGGTCTTTTTGTTTCTTTTCTGTTTTCTTTCACACACTATGAGATGATTATCTAAGCGCGCACCCCAAAAGGAAACATTCTTTCCATTGTTCACTCTCTCACTGAATGTGTTTGGTTGTATTTTTCCTCTTCTTTCTTGTTGATATACCTTGTGTGCAAAGTACAATTTGATTAGTGATAGGCGATAGAATGTGTAAAGGAAAGGTGAAGTGAACCAGAATGTGAAAGTATAATACAGAGTGGTTGTAATCGAATTATGAAAGTGAAAATTATATTTGTCTTCTTGTTGATTAAACTGAATTGCGGGATCAGTTCGGGTTCCTAAATTAAGATCGTTCTAGGGTGCCATTTAATTAAAAAGATATCTGGCGACAGCTTCGGATTAAGGTTACGTTGAAGGGTCGATGTTATCTTGTCGTGTGACTCTACTTTGTACTTGAAATATGAAATAGTCGGTTAGGACGAAAAAATGTTGGACTTTCTTCTCATGAGCAATAAACTGAAAAGGTCACAATGATAAATAATTAATTTTAAAACACTTCCATTATCTGCTCATTTAAATGATTAAATTATTGACAAGTTTACAAAGTTTACTTTTACGCGTAACGTTCTAGTAGTTAACTTTAAAAGTTTAAAATTAAAGATTAATTTTAAAAAATTATTATTTTGGATTGCAAAACAAAAAGATTTATGGAATTAAACATTGTCAACACTGTCGCAATACTGTTTACTTATTCGATTATTACTGTCACGATAGGAAAATATTCATTATTGATTTTCATGTTTATCAGATTCGGAATTTACTTTTGCAACCGCAAAATCGATCAAAACTCATATTATCACTTTAGTCAATATTTACTGAAATCGTGATTCTTTTAATTATTACTAGATTATATTTTGTTTTAATTTGATTCATCTGTCCACAATATGTGAGAAAGGTTTAATTATAATTTATGAAAATTTACCCAGCACAACTATCAGAATTTTCAGTTCTCAAATCATTCCTTTTGAATGTACTTCTTAAAATATCAGTTTTCCGTCGTTCGAATCAACTATATTTAAACGGTATAATTTAAATTAAGAATGATCTTCATTGATTTAAGTTTAAAGAACTAACAATTATTCTTCTTTTTGAATTTTTACTAATCGATACTTTGCATTTTAAATTAGGCCACATTAAGTGGGCAGAATTGTCTTGAACGAATAAAATCCGTATAATTAGACAAATCTGTACTAGTTTTACATTCTAAAAATAGAAACACAAATAATATTCCATAAATGGCAAAAGCCAAAATCAAATATTCCATCTGCAAAGTTTTGTTAGAAACAAAACAGCTTTCTTGGTTATTGTTATTCTCTTAATAATTTTTCCATAATTACAATAGACCAGACGAATAACCTAATTTTCGACATAAAATTTAAGTAGGAAGTTCATTATATTTAACATCTTTCTTCGAGTTCGAATATCTGATTCTAAAAGGTTATTTTTATTTTTGTAATATTTTCTACATTACCTCTCTGTCTCAATTGAATAATATATTTACGTCAATTATTTTTCTTTAATATTTCTATTTTCAAGCACAATCTTGGCCCATTCATCGAGTTTATTTATAGATTTATGTCGTCATCGTCTCGAAAGTTATCTCGTTATTCGAGTACACACAAAATCATCATCAACTAGATTTGCAACATATCTTCTCATCTTCTTTTCACATTTAGCTTTTTGTTTCATTCTAATCTTGAGCGTCATCGTCGTTATCATATGAATGACTCCATAATTGAGTGGTTGGATTCAATTTGTGTGTTTGTGGAGACAACATTCGAGATGCTTTGTAGATGGACAGGAAATGATGGATTCGTTTGATTATATTTAAGTTTGTGATTGGATTGGACTAGAATTGATCGAGATTATTTGGATGAAAAAGATATTACATATTAGAAAGGCAAATTGAATGTCAGAGGGGAAAATGATAATTATGAGAAAAAATGCTTGGTTTAATTAATTCTTTTTTATTCTTTTATATCATTTTTTGGAACTAATCAAGTTTTTTATTAAATCCTTATATAAAAAAGTATTTTATCAAAATTGTGCAACACATTAATAATAAACATATCATTTCCCGGATACGGAAATTAAACTTTTATATTGTGAAAACCTTCACATAAAGTGAAAGTTCACAGAAGTAGAGAGGAGGTTGAGTGTTTTTACATTGCTCAGCCAATCAACGCTCATTTCGCTAACACGATCTTTTGTTATTTGACGATTTTAACAAAGTTGGTTGGTAAAATTAACCCAATTTATTTCTTATCTTCAACAAACATAGTACTGATTTATTACAAAGCATTATTTTCTGATTAATAAAAATCATGTTTAAAGTATTTTATTGTTCAATTTGTTCTCGTGTGACAATTCAATGATCGATAATGTTCGGCATTGATGGATGCTTTGTTGTTGTGTTGCCTGTCACTTGATGTGAGGGGTTGGTGATGATGTTTTGGCACTAGATTTGATGTGTGAATTATGAATTGAAGTGCACAACACTTACTCAACCAGTTTAGACAATAGCTTTCCTCTGATGGAAATTGGATTCTGATGGGTTTCGAAGTTTGTTTTCCTGGCGTATCTTTTATTGGAGTGCGTTAAACTTGGAATTTTTACTATGGAATCTAAAAGGTTTACTACAAATTTGAGTTTACAATACAAATATGTTGCAATTAACATTTGTGCAAATTATTTTCTTCAGTTGTCGTATTTCTTTTTTGCATTTTAAATAATTACTACTTGTTCACAATTTGTTCAAAATCCCTCGTCCCATGTGCATAATGAATAAATAGTACTAATTGTTATGTATTCAATGTTTTGTGCAAAGTCATGTCCCAAGTCGTTAATTGTCATGAAGGTACTATTGAAGCTATTCGAATTTGCATTTGACTTTTGTAACGCACACATGCCCTTGCAATCAATTTCTATTTTAGTCCTCTTCTTCAATAGTTTACCAATGTTCTCTCAGTGGAATCATTAGAAATGAGACTTTAATAGAGCATATCAACATTCTGTTGTATTTTATGCAACATTTGTCTTTTCTTGGAATGAGAACACAAATCTGTTAGATTGTAACATGTTAAGATATTTGTTTTGTTTGCTATGCAAATTCGTTAATGTTGAACAGAGAAAAAGGAAAGACATGTTCTCGTATGTTGAATAACAATTTTTATTCTCTCTTTTTCTTTTCTTTCCAGTTGAATGAGTATTCGTTGTACAAAAATTTTTCTGTTTAGCTTGGCTATATTTATAAGTTTTGTACAATCACAATTCAATTTATATGTTTCACTCTGTACATATTTTTTTATTTCTCTTTGTTTATTCGATATTTATTGTACTTGAACAAGGCAGAAGAGAGTTTTGACATACTGAGAAACATGATCGTCTCAAATTTCTTCCGATTCGAAATTAGATGAGACAACCAGCGCAAATGTGTCAATTTCTAATTAAATGTTAAATGGCGAGACAAAAATAGAAATAGATTTGCACTCAAATGCAGTTTGGTGTTGGGATGTCTAATTGATTGACTTTGAAATAGTCTTAATTTTAAAAGAAAAAATATTTGTAGGATTACTCAGTTTTCATTTAAAAAAATTCCATTTTTTAAATAAAATACATAGGAAAAAGAAAAGATTTCTTTTTTTATCAATCCACAATTTGTGTAACTAACAAGTTAAGTCACTCTTTACTCAGTTTAGCCCAATCTCATCAGTGTCCAATTCATTGCCATAAACGCATAAATCAATCTGCAATTTATCCTTTTGTGTTTGTTTTTCTTTTTTATCTCACCCTCGACAATAATCTCTCAAGTTGTAATAGTCGGTATCAATTGATGTTTTATCTGTTCATTCACAGATTGGCTTGTTGTTGTATGACTTGACTCTGTCTTTCTCTTGATGTTGTGATGTTCTTTCTCAAGTCAATTATGGTTTGTGATATATCATATATGATTCGTCTCACATGAAAGACTACATGGCAACATGACAACACAACAAGACATTGAACGAGTCGGTAGTTTTCCACTGTGCTGGTTTGGTTTCATATTTCGACAATTTGTGTGTTCAATAAATATGTCTTTTAATGTAATCAATATCAAAAGGTGTGCCAACTTCAAATTAGTCTTCATCTCGACGTAAATCAATAATTTTGTTTCACAATGCCATGTTGTCTATATGATTTGGCGATAAAAAGATAGGGGAGCGAGTTACTTACTTGTTAGCACTGAATTAGGTCATTGAATTCTTCGTCTGCGTCTCTCAACTGTCAAACTTGAGGAGCTCTCTGCTTTTCATGAGTTTAAGTTAAAATTAGCATCTTACGTTTCGGTCTTTTTTAGCAATTATAATTTTAGAACAAACTTTGTTTATTTATTTACTTTGTTTTGTTTATTTTTCCATTTCTTCTCGCTTGCACTCGTATTTAATTGAAAAATTACTAATACTTTTGTACGAAATATGATTAATTCCATTATGATTACACATATTGCAATATGTACTTTTGGCATGTTGGCAAAACAAATGATTTGGTTTTTGACTTAAGTAAACAAAACATACATTTATAAGTGTAGAGTAAAGTGTACAATATGTTCTTAAAAAACATTACAACAACGACATTTAATGATTCAGTGATTTAAAAAGTATACTATTGTTCAACACGCTATTTGAAAACTTCAAGCACATATTCAAAGTAAGTTTCCTAAAATATCGTAAAACTTCATTCAGATTTAGTGATTTAAATTTACGTTCAAATTTGATCTTCTGTTTTCCAATTAAAAGGTTAATTGTTTTTCATTAATTTTATAATACATTATTTTTAAAATGAACATTTTTTACTTTATGAAAAATTAATGCTTTTCACTGAAAGACTTCCTAGAATCTCAAATCCAAACTATGATTAATTCTTTCCAATTTACAGAATGTTGGAAATAACCATCAATATTCATTCATTTTTTCATTGTATGCAAAAGTGCATGAAAAGTGCGAAAGATCTTGTACAGTGGTCACTGCACAAGATCAATTTAGGAATTGTAGGGTTTTTCGAAGTAAATGCTCGAATGATCTTTGTCAAAGTATGACAAAACCATATTATCCGGATACATGACACATTTTGTATTTAATGTGAAATCGTATTGGTAGATTAGAGACAGAAGTACTGAGAGCACTGTATCGTGTAAGACTTGATTCTGTACACTTTTGATTCATGATCATAAAAGAAATATGTATAATAATGACTTTGTTAGGTTTGTGTGTTAAGTTGATTGCTAACTGTAAACAATACTCAATCACAGAAAATTGATTGTGTACTGGACACAAGATTTATTGTTGGGAGATTAATGGTTAATTGTGGCTTGGTGGACAACATTTAGATCAAAAATTGTTATCGTTTATGAAAAAGGTATCTTAATTAATATATTTAATAAACTAATGGCAATCTGACAAAAATCACTTTAAAATAATCTCAAATTATGTTTCAAAAAAAAGTTTGTAATAACATAACTCAAACCCCAATAGAGTTAAGCATTCTCGTTAGCAAATTTTAGTGTCAGTGTACTTATACACGCGTTTTGACATTTCTAGAACAAACTAAAACTGTTTTACACTTAGGATTTTAAATGAGTTAAGCATTCTCAATAATTTGATTTCATATTGTAAGACCTACTTTCTCTACGGTAAATGAACTCCTAAATATTTTCAGTTAAAAATACAAAAATACATTTCTGAAATGATCACAACTTTAATCACGACATGTTTGAGGAAACTTTTGGTTTCTTGTTGCAATTTCCCAAAAAGGTACAACATTTTAATCAATTACCGCCTAACAATATTATTATAACATTTATTTATTCGAATTGAAAATCTATGTAAAAATGGTTAAATCACTATAGAATTCAAATTTTAAAAGACATTAGAGAAGTCATTATAAATGTTTGAACCCTGACATTTCTTAATTTGAGGTGTATTGTGGCTTGGTGTTTGAGTAATTGTAAATGAGGCTTAATTGAGAGATTCCGGTGCATATCCCACTGGACAACTTAATTAAATTTGGTGAAAAGAAATGTTTTTTGTGTGTGTGGAGTAAAGTGTGAGGATGAATGGTTTGGAAGGTAAGGTGAAGGTGTTGTTTTAGTGAAAGGTCCAATTCCCACAAAGTGAACAATTTGGTTTCTTTTCGAATACATTTTATTTAAAAAGTAAATGAAACAAAAGTCAGTTACAATAAAATATCTTCTATGGATAATATACCTCACCCTGTATTTGTTATATAACGTCATACCGTACCTTTGATTAGTGGAGATGATTATGTAAGCAAAAAACTCATCCAATATAGTTTGTCTCTTTGTCTCTTTCTATTTCTTTTTGTCTTTTCCTTCATTGACACTGTGACAATTTGATTAGTGAACCAAGTGCAGTGGATGTACATATTGCAGAATTCTTTCCTGTCAATACTAACCAAATAAATTCATTATAAAAATAATTGGTTGGGACTTTAAATTTAAGGATGGGAAAATGTTTGCTAATCTTTGAATTACAAAAATCAAATTTTAGATTTTTAAAGTTTAGAGTAAACAAAGAATTCAATGGTAAATAATTTCAAAATTTCATTTTCAAAGTTTTTATATTTTTAAGTTCAACATTCTTTACTTTTACAAATCATATTACATTTGCCCAGTGGATATTAGATTATGTAAAACAGTATTCATTATATCATATTTGGTGCATTGAACATAAATTGAATTTGAATATTATTGAACTGACAAATGTTTGATTTTTGATTGCATTAACACAACATTGTGCATTCGGTAATTGGTTTGGCATGAACAAAGTTGCTTTGTGCAGGTCACACTCTGCTTGACTTGGCAATATTAACCAAATGAACGATGAATCATCAATTTTGAAATGTACCAAAGTTGTAGAATATTAAAGTTTGTGTTGACAAAATGGTTAGCGTTTAAAGAGAGTAAGTTGTAAGTTTTCCTATTATTAAATTGTATTTTAAACTTTAAGGTCTCTATTATAGTTTCCATGTGTAGTTGAATCTTAGTTATTTGTTAAAAGTTTTGAAATTTATGACAACAAGAAAACAATACTTTCACTCTATAATCAGATTTAATATCGACGTAAAAAGCTTCTTTAATATATGAACAAAAATATATTTTTACTGTATAGTGGGTTTCCAAAGGTCATTTTCAGAAATTTATAAAACAAACTTGGTAAACAATATTTGTAATCTCAAGCTTAAATCCCTGAGAGTTTTTTTCTATAATAATCTTTAAGATACATAAACAGAACGTATTATTGTTGTTTATGTGCTTGTAAAAACGTTTGAAATTTGAAAATGATTTGAATTGTGAATTTTGAACTTTTCAGTGTAAACGTAAAGCCGCTTTCCGGATGACTTGTTTTTGACTTTTTTTTAACACCAAATGTTTGCACTCGAGAATGTAAACTTACCAATTTGTAGATTGTTTCTATTCACATCGTATAACTGTTAAACAATACACTGTCTAAATATTTTCACAATGTGTTTAAAATAGTGTTTTATGTTTATTTTATTTGCTGAAATTAGAAATAGACTTTAAACGGGTCTTTAATAGAAAACACGGATCATATTTTAAAACGGTTTGAATTTATCAAAACTTTGAACAAATGTGTTTGTATTATTTAAAAAATTAAGTTTTCCTACCTTATTTTGAATATTTGATTGGAGCGGTTCTGTCCGGTTCAAGCAAATGGGCATTTTTATTTTTTGTTTATGTTTTTGTTTGGCAATCAAAGTGCACAAAACAGTAAGAAAGCCTCAATTAACATGTCTACTAGATTGTCTAGTTTGTGCATTTTTCTTTTGTTCTACTTCAAATGCGTTCGTCTTCATTTTGACGTAAATCAGTGATTTTGTTGCACTATGCAGTGTTGTCTGTAGGATTTCTCGATAAAACGAGAGACAACGCGTTACTTGAATTAGGACATTCTATAGAATATATTCTCCTTGTTCATCTCACAACTGTCAAGCTTGTCAAGTTTTAAGTTTTTTCTTTCCTTCCGTTTGGACGCTTTAGTTAAAATTAGCATCTTTTCCAAGTCTCACTTTTGGCAATTGTAATTCTAGTGTATTAGCGAGATTTGTTTTATTTGTTTAACAGTTTGCTGTCACAATTGAAAAATTGCTAAAACCAAAACTTGAAAAGCTGCTTTCTTTCTTGAAATATGATTAATTCCTTTATAATTGTGCATTTTGAAAGAAATGAACTCGAGTAATCGCCCTTTTGGCAAGTGAGCAAAAAGTACTTTGGTGATTTGCTTAAGTAAACAGAAACATAGCTTAAAGTGCTCTATATAAAGTAAAGTCAACAATAGTTCACAAAAAGTGTTCAAAACTTAATTATACAACTAAAATTTAAGTTCCCATTTATTTTTGACAACTTTAAACTTTCACAATGTGTTTATTTACCTTTAATCTACTGGATCGTACCTTTTGAATGTACAGTGAAGTTTCTTTTTATTCATTAAATGTTTAATCTTTAATGTTCATAATTATATTTTGTATCTCCTTGTTGAATGAATGTACAGCTAATGTTTTCAAGTGGTTGCTCAAGTGGTGAAAGTGTTCGTCTTACAATCTTCAAGTCAACAACAACGTACTAGATCGTCTCCAATTTGTGCCTCAACTCACAAAATAGATAAAGCGTAACTGAACTAACCCATACTGACACATTCGGTTTGATAATGTCAAATGGTCAGACACAAATAGAAAGTGGGTTGGAAAGTTACAATTGGGTTTTTTAAGGTTTTGTATTTTAAAAAATGTTTTTACTTCAGGTTATAAAAAGGTTTATTATAAAAACAATTAACTGTATCGAAAGTACTTTCTAGCTAATTCTAACTATTTATACAAAAGTTATATAAATTTAGTTTTTTACGTAAATTTTGAACTAGAGAGTTTAAATGGTTGAAAATATTTTTACTGTTTGCTTTTAAAGTACTTTATACTTCAACACTTTTTGCCCACCAATTAACATGTTTTAAAATGTTCATTGCTCAAAGAGATATACTTTCCACGCTCTAATTAGAATATTTGTCCGCCCTTCACAGTCTCTTGTTTGCACACACAAATTCATATTCACACACATTGTAGAGTACTTTATAATTACAATGCTGTGCAACAATAATTAATGATGACTAATTAAGAAGGGGGTGATCCCATTTCGCATTTTAAGGCCAATTAATTTATGCGAGAAATTTTTTAATCTTCATGATCAAATATAGATTACTATCAAACATTTGTGACTAATTTTCTTAGGTTTAAGTCCCTAACTTTATAATTCATTTTATTAACGTGAATGATTTTTTAAATAAATTTCTTAGATGGCGCCACCATTAGTTAAGATATTATTCATTTTACTTTTGCTTGGAAATGACCTTGAATTATATCCTATCTCAAATCACATTAATACTCATTGAAAGATAAAAATTTAAAAGGTTAATTCATCAATCGATATTAGTTTGATTGAACTAATAGTTTTCCACTGTTTTGGCTTGGTTTGCTGTTTCATCAACTTGATGTAATGTGAGTTTTGTTTTTTTGTTTAAAGTGCAAATTTGTATCTTAAACTTGCATTAGACTAAAAGGTCATTTCCTTGCCAATTAACTTTAGTCTTGTCAAGACTGGTTCATATCCAATTTCGTCATTGCCACTTGTCTATCAGCAATCAGTTTCATGACAAACATTTCATGTCTTTTGTCTTCCTCAAATCGCATCACATGTTTCACTTGTTCACATGTGGCTTGTCATTGTCAATCAATCAGTATTAATTGACGTTTTCTTATCTCTTCCGTGCAGATTATGCTTCGATGCAAATCAACTCGGATGTTAACTTTCTCATGTCAACTGTCAAGAAATGTATCTACAAAACAACAAAGTATTACGAGTACAACCCAACAAAAGCAACTCAACTCAACAAGTTCAGTAGTTTTCCACTTCATTTGAATGTGATTTACTTGTAAGTTTGGTGCATTCGTTTATGATACAATGTAATCGTCAATTGAGAATCGGGCTTTCAACATTGATAAATGTAAAAGTAAGTTTTATTTTGTTTTTTAATTAGATTTTTTTAAACTGTCAATAAAAAGGATTTTAGTTTAGAGTTTATTTAAACAAATTGTACGATTTACTTGTAACACTTATCTTGTATTAAAAAGGTACAAATACTTCTGAATTTAATTTAAATTAGTAAAACCATTCTATTCTAAAAATATCAATTTAACTCATGATACCAAAATAGCTACAAATCCTTGCAGCAAAGCCGACCCCTCACTCTTAGCCTTTGGTACAAAGTATTTTTCATATGAATTTCTGAATATTCCGTCTATGTCCAAACTATCAATTTTTATTTCATCAATTTAAAGTGTCACTTTCAATGGTTAATTTATTTTATTGGTCATACTTTAAATAAAAAATATCCGAAAACGTGAATGTAGGTAAAGTTGAAATTTCTTTTAAAAATTACCATTGTGTACCATAGAAATTAGAAGGAATTTAAAAAGGTACTTTGTTGAATAATTAATTTTTAAAACGTTAATTTTAAGCTTATTTAAATGATTAAATGATGAATGAGATTACAAAGTTTACTTTTATCGGGAGTGTATCTTGAGTGGTGTGCAACACTAATTTTCACACTAATTAGATTGGATTGAGCTCCTGGGAGCGTATTTTTGCTAAATAATAAATTAGTGTTCGTTTCAAATTATTCTATTTTTTCAAAGTCATAGTTTATCACAAAGATGACTTACAAATGTATTTTTAAATTCAGCAATTAATAGATTTTCATTGTACATATGTTTACATTTAAATTTACAGGAATTAATATTTTTAATCAATATGACAATATATTAATTGTTTCAAAATCAAACAACTTTTACTTTGAAATCATCAAAAAGTACAAAAATCATTTCTCGAGTAGATTAGTATGAAAGGAATACTAAATCATGTGTTAGTGCACCCATTGAGTGATCATCACACTGGCACAACTCAATTTATGTATGTGTATTAATCATAATGACAATGAAATGAGCAAATTAGTTTGAATCAATCTTGTTTGCAATCACAAAACACATCTCTACCAATAGAATTTCGATTGTCAGCCAAATCAAAGTGCAGTCTAAATTGAGTTATATAACAAAAACTCATCATTTTTATCATAACAAAATATTTTTTTTTTTTGCTTATTTTCGTGGATCGTGCGAAACATCAACAATGACCTCAAAATAGATTTTTCGTTTTGCCTCTATTATAAATCAACCCAGAATTTATATTTTGTTATTTGATTAGATAAAACAAAATTGTATGTACAATTGTTGATTTAAAAGTATTGTTTGAGAATGTTTGTTTAAGCATATATTTTTTGCAAAATGCAAAGTTTACTTTTGCTTGATCGTGAATTGAATTTACAATAGCCAACGAAAAATACAATTTCAACTATTTTTTAATAAATTTTGAATTATAATCATTGTTACCATTTTACAACGTTCTTCTAAGTTATCAACTGGTGATTCAAAATCTTATGTACGAAGTAGTAAAAATTTAATTTTTTTAGGAAAAATCAGATTTATTTTCTAAACAAAAACCTTCACTGGTTAGAATGTCGAATCGTCATTTGACACATTTGCACAGATAAAAGTGTCAAATAAGGCAATGAATGTGCACAAATCAATGTGTCCATTTCCCTCTTTCACTAAGTGCTTCGTGTCTGGTTTTCCGCTCCAATCAATAAAAGTGTACTCTGAATATTGCGTAAGCTAGAAAGTGGGTTTTAATGTTAAAAAATATAAATTTTCTATTACATTTAGAATATATTATTTATTATTTAACATTATTTTTTCAATATGATGCAAACAAATATTTATAAACACCACAGGAAAGTCCACTTTTAGTGCACTTTTTACTTAGCATGCTTTTAATAATGAGGTTGTTGCATTTGTACGCATGCCCCCGTAACCGATAATATACTGCAATTCACTGTAATTAATTTATTAGTTTTTCAATTTATGAAATTGTTAATAAGTAGAAGTTCTTTTTAACCTGACCTTAGATCTTCATTAGCTTTCAATGTACAAATGATTCGATGATTTAGTCATTAGATCACTTAGTAGTCTTGACAAGATTCTGAGTATAGGAAATGATGGATTTGTTTGATTAAATTTGTAAGTGTGCAATATGTTACATTGTATCAGAATATTCTGAGCACTTGATGATCTTAAGGAAATAAGTCAAATTGAGTATTCAGAAAGAGAGGAAAACTATAATTACATAAAGTAAGTATTCGGTTGGAGAGTATTATTTCGATAAATAATGTTGAATTATGATGAGGATAAAGTGAGAATTGAGATGAAATATGGTGTGATCATTGATCATTTCTATTACTCTACGTTTGGGAAATATCAAATATTCGGGAAGTAATCAAGTTTAGGGAAATAAATAATGTTTTGTGATTTCCAATCCGTTTGTGCTCAATTTCTCAATTCTTTGAATTCGAAACTAAACACCAATAGTGAGTTGATTCTAATAGCAATTTCATTATTCGCAGTAGCCGCCCTGTTTTTAGATTAAAATCAGACTTTCTGCCGTTTTATTGTATTGAATTGAAATTGATTAATTCATTGGGTTTGTATGTGAATTAATTAAATTAACAAAAAAAGTTTGTCCCACAATTAACTTGTCTGGTTGAAAGCATTAAGCCCATTCGTATATTTTAAAGGGTTTCTTCAATTGTTCAAATGGACAGCATTTTAGTTCGTTTGATTGAGTGCTGAATTAATTATCATTAGTGATTTTACTTGTGATTGACTGGTAAATATCAAGCTCACTCATTTATCATATAATTTGCTGTTTGATTGTTTGAATTTGTTTAAATTTATTTTCCATTTAAGTAAAAAGTAAAAAGAAAAAAACTGTATTTTAAACTTTATTCCTTAGAAACATTTAAGGCTTTGGCTTGTGAGATAGATTTAGAAATAAATTGTGAAATATCGCCAGCATTGAAGTTAGACTTATGAGTTTTGATAAATCATAATAAACGCTGATGCTTGATTGGATAATATTTCATACGCCGAACTGAGAGAATTTTGAATATAAATAAATAATAAGCTTTCACTTGTCTCTCGTGGGAAATTTGCCTTATTTGTTGCAGTTTTTTAAATAAAAGCACTGATCTATTTCGTAGAAAGTTCTGAAATTTTGTGTTCCAAAGGTCTTTTATCTCATATATTTTTTGTCTGTATTTTGCACATTTTAAACAGAACGAGATTTATTGTCAAACTTTTTACCATTTAACCAGCAACTTGCAATTATTGGTTCTTGATTTTAGTTTTCTCCAATTTTTACTCTATTAATAACATGAATTCTTTTTAACAAAGATAATTTCAACAATTAATCCAACTTATTTTTTATTTTTATCCCAACCAAACACAGTATTGATTTACTAGAAGACATGTTTAATCTGATTGATAAAAAATGATACATCAATTTGTCCAATTTGCTTTCATGAGTTTTTTAATTCGATGATCGATAATGACTGGTATTGATTGATGTTTTGCTGTTGTGTCACTTTATGTGAAGAGGTGGTGATGTTGTGTGTTACACTTGATTTTATGTGTCGAGTTATGAGTTGAAGTGCAATCTAACACTCACTCCAACAGTTTAGGAAGTAGTTTTTCGTTGTGGGAAATTGATTTTTGATAAGATTTGGTGTTTGATTTTTTGGTATAGCCTATTGGAGTTCGTTGTACTTGAAAGTTTTCATTCAAATTTTTAAATCGTTTCAAAACATTTACTACAAAATTGTGTTTACGTATTAAATATATTGTACTTACATATAATTCGTGCTAATTATTTTCTATTTTAAATAATTAGGACATAGTAATGAAACATGTTCACAATTAATTCCATATCCCTCGTCCCATGTGCATCATGAATAAATAGGATTAATTGTGTGCAATGTTTTGTGCATACTCAAGCAAATTCATGTCCCTATCCGTTAATTGCCATTACTATTGAATCTATAGAAACTATTTTTCTGTTCGGATTTGCATTTCGGTTCTAACGGTTCATAGCGCACACACATACACTTAACATTTCTATTTCAGCACACAACTTGAATAGTCTGCCAATGCTTTCTCAGTGGAATCATTATAAATGAGACTTTAATAGAGCGTATCAACATTCTGTGTTACGCAACAACATTTGGCTTTCCTTGGAACAAGAACACAAATCTGTTAGACTGTAACATGTTGAAATATAAATTTGTTTTGTTTGCTATTCAAATTCGTTAATGTTGAACATGGGAAAAGGAAATGTGCTTTCTCTTTTTGGGATAAAAATCTATTCTCTCTTGTTTCCAGTCGAATGAGTATTCATTGTACATGATTTTCTGTCTGGGTTTTGTTGTATTTAGATATTCTATCGAATCATAATCATCAATTCGATTTCTGTTTCACTCTGTAGTACATTTCTTTATTCATGGTTTATTTGGTACATTGGTACTTGAATGGTGTCACGACTCGGCGCAGACACTAGGGAAATGAAGTGAACTCGAAAGGCTTGAGCTCACAGGAGTTTATTGAGCACGAGGTTAAAGGTTAAGGGAGGACTGAAGACTGAATGCTAGGATGAAGCAGCTCTCGATCAACCCTGCAGAGGCTTAAATAGTGCCTAGACCGAAGGTTCGAATTGGCTGGTCGAATAGAACTCGCCTGTCGCAATTGACTTGCGACAAATGGGGGGAGGAGAGAGTTTTGACATACTGAACAACATGATCGTCTCAAATTTCTTTCGATTCGAAATTAGATGAGACAAACAGGGGAAATGTGTCACTTTCTAATTAAATGTTAAATGGTGATACAAAAATAGATTTGCACTCGAATTTAGTTTAAATTTGATCTGAAATTAATTGACTTTGAATATCTGTTTTGCTTGCTTAATATTTTTACTTTATTATCAAATTTTCATATTATTTTGAGCCTAACTAGCCATTTTAGTAACTACCAATTGGTTTATTGAAAATTCTGTCTAAAGTGAAATAGACTTTTGAATTTAATTATCAGATTATCAACATAGTTTTAAAAAATTCTTTATTATCACTTTACTTTTTTTTGTATTACATAGTTCAACACTTCCCTCAGTTTAACTCAAATCTTATCTTAGTGGCCAATTTATTTTCTCCAGCACAGCAATCAATTGACAATTTCTCTTTTTTGTGTTTGTTTTAATTGCTGTTGCTTTTAATCTCACACTCGATAATGTTCTCCCCATGTTTAAGTAGTCGGCATCAATTGATGCTTTATCTGTTCATCCACAGATTTGCTTGTTGTTGTATGACTCGACCCTGTCGGATGTTCTTTCTCATGTCAATTATGGTTTGTGATATGATTCGTCTCACTAGGCTGCATAGCAACATGACAACCATAACTCCACGTGACATTGAACGAGTCGGTAGTTTTCCATTGTGCTGGTTTGGTTTCTTATTTCGGAAATTTGAATTTTGGGGCGAATTGGCTTTACTTCTTCAGTGATCAAAAGGTATGCAAAAAAACATTCGTCTTTATCTCTATCCTCTCGTATACGTAAATCAATGATTTACTGTTACCATGTAATGCTCTCTGCATTAAACGATAGACAAGGCGTTACTCAGAACTTAGTATTCATTTTTTCGTCTGTATCTGTCAAGTTGTGCGCTTTTCTTGCTTTCTAAAGTTAAAATTAGCGTCGTACGTTTCGGTATTTTTGCAACTGTAATTTTAGCACTAACTAATAAGATTTGTTTTGTTTATCATTTGTCTAGTTTGCACTAGAATGGCATTGAAAAATTACTAAAACGTTTACTCGAAATATGATTAATTTCATTATGATTACACATATTGCTAAATGTACTCGAGTACTTTTGACATGTTTGCAAAACAAGTGATTTTCATTTTCAGTTAAGTTAACAAAACTTTCATTTAAAAGTGTTCAGTAAAGAGTGAGGCATGTTCTTTAAAAACTTCAAAATATTCAGTTTTCAAAATTTGATTCTTGATAGACAATTGAGTGGGAATTGATTCAAAATGTAAAAATGTTTATAAATGTTTGTTTCTTTTTAAAAATGTACATTTTATTTTTTCTGTTATAAAAAATTTGCGTTAGAGCACTTTTGTTATAAGGAATTCTTTTCATTGACACTTTTGACAATCTCCAAACTATGGCTATTTTCCAATTCACCACATTGTCGGGAATAGACATCAACATTCGTTCATTATTCATTTTTTGTCCATGCAAAATACTGTTGTCACTGCCCAAGTTATATTTAGCCGTGTAGATAAATGCGAAAATATGTCTTTGTGCAAAATATGACAAGACTATTAAGATACATGATACATACACATTTGGTGTTTAATGAGAAATCACATTGGTAGACTAGAGACAGTTTACTATAGTACTGTGAAGCAGACTTGATTGTCTTTGTGTATGCACCTTTGATTAATGACCACAACAAGGTAATATTGATAATAATTAATGTGAGAAGAGAAATGTATTTGGAAATTGATTGCTAATAGTAAACAATACTCGATCACTGGACCTTGATTGTGTAGTGGTAACACGATTTATTGTGGGAGTTTGGTGGTAAATTGTGATAATGGTAAACAATATTTTTAGAGAGTCTATGTGTTCGAGCTTATCAAAAAGGTATATTATGTAATAAGATAATGTCAAATTGACAGAAATCGCTTAAAATATTTACAAATTATGTTGCAAAAATGTTGATAATGATATAACACAAACTCGAATAAAGGAAAAGTGCATTCTTATGGTTTTTGTAATTGAAACGAATGTTACGTTTTAGGACATTTTGAACTAACTAAATCTATATTTTACATTTTTGATTTCAAATAAAAAGGTACATTTTCCATTATTATATTTCATATTTTACAATTACTTTTCAATGCCATACATGATTTTGAAATTTTAATTTTTAAAAAAAATCACTAAAGATACATTTCATGAACTGACCACGACTTTATTCCAAGACATATTTAAATATTCGGTGCTTAAGGAAGTCTTGATATGAATGGTCAAAATAGTATAAACAAAAACTCAAATTTTAAATCATTAGAAAAAACATTATTAACACGGTGCTTTGCACCTTGACATTTTTCCTTACTTTGTAGTAGGTGTATTGTTGCTTGGTGTGTGAGTCATTGTAAATGAGTCTTAATTGCGAATTCCGGTGCATTATCCCACTGGACAGCTTAATTAAATTTGGCTAAAAAGAATGTTTTTGTTTGGTGTTTGGAATGAATGGTTGGAGGATAAGGTGAAGGTGTTGTTTCAGTGAAGGTTCAATTCTATAAAGTGAACAATTTGGTTTCTTTTGAATACATTTATTTAAAAGGTACATAAAACCAAACACTCTGTAATTGCATTCCTTCACTTTATCTACCAAACCAAGTGACAATTTCAATTAATTAAGCTTCTCTCCTTTTACTATGGTTTGGCTGTTTTGTGTTGCATAACTTTCTTGCGAGAGATTATTGGATGTAGTGAAAAACCCCAAATGGCTATATATTAAATCGAATAAGTTATTCAAAAAAGTCTCCCTATATTATGTTAACGTCATTCGTATTTATTCAGTGATGATTATGTAAGCAAACACTCATCCAATATAGTTTGTCTCTTTGTCTCTATCATTTCTTTTTGTCTTCTCCTTCACTGACACCTTGACAATTTGATTAGTGAACCAAGTGCAAATGCAGTGTGTGCCATAGCCAAATAAAGACAATTCAATATAAACCAGATTCGTTGAGACTTTGAATTTAGAAAATGTTTGAGAAAAATCTTGGATTACAAGAAGTATTTTATTTTTAAATTATTTTAATTTTTTTTTGTGTTTAGGCAAAGAATTCAAATGATTTAGAATTCAATTTTCAAGTTCAAAGTTTTATTTTTCCAACTATTTCAAATCACATTACATTTGCCCTGTGTATATTAGATTATGTAAAAAAGTATTTATTTTATCATATTTTGGGCTTTGAACGCAAATTGAATTTGAATATTATTGAACTGACATGTGACTGATTTTGGTGGCACTAACACAACATTGGTTGCATTCGGTAATTGGCTTTGCATGAACAAAGTTGCTTTGCGCAGGTCACATCTGCTTGACTTGGCAATATTAACCAAATAAACGATGAATCATCAATTTTGAAATGAGCAAAGTTGGGGAATATTAAAGTTTGTGTTGACAAAATGGTTCCTGTTTAAGGAGAATAAATCGTGTTTAGACATTAATAAATTGTATTTTAAACTTTAAAGAACTCTAATATAAAACTTCCTTTTTTTGGATAATTTTAGTTATTTGACAAAAAGTTTAAAGTTTGTGATAATGTGAGGGAAAGTTAACAGCAATCAATCAGATATTATATCAACTTAATAAGCATTTTTTAAATGACCGTTTTAAAATGTCAAAATATTTTTTTGCGATTTTCCAAAGGTTATTTCTTATATGCAAAAAGAACTCGTTTTAAATAATTGAAATCAAAAATTTAATCCTGAACGTTTTCCGTTATAATCTTGGGTAAGATACATAAAACCAAATATATTCTGATTCGCGTTGTTTGGAGTGGTCACCGACTGGTCAACATATTGAAAATGCTTTGACATGTATATTCTGAGCTTCCAGTACAAGCTTAAAGCATCCGGAAACTTGTCTTGACATTTCGGCGTAAAATGTTTGCACTCAAGAATGTAAATAGATTTACACTTTTGGGTAGTTTGTTTTGATACATAACAATATTCAAATATTTCACAATTTGTTTGAAATTGTGTAAGATGTTGATTTTTATTATCATTAAAAATTAATGTAATTTTTTAAACTCATCTGTAAAAAGAACTTGCTAATTTTTTTCATTGTCTCCATTCTGCAAATTAAAAAAGGTTTAAATGGAAACTGAAATGAAATACAATTGTTTTTCTTTAAAAACATTAAGTTTCTCTAGCTTAAAGATTCTATTGGAACAGTTCTATCTCAAATCGGTAGTTTTATTCTTTGTTTCCATCTATGCTTTTGTTTGTCAATCAAAGCGCACAAAACAGTAAGCAAGTCTCAATTAACATTTCTAGATTGTGCATTTCTTTTGTTCAAATCAATTACTTATACTTCGTCTCCGTCAAGAAATCTAAATCAAAGATTTTTACGTTACAATGCAATGTTGTCTGTAAGATTTTGCGATAAAAGATAGATTAACTCGAAACTTAAAACTGAATTGGGCCACTCTGCCCGTGGTGTGCATCTCAATAACTGTCGCTTTTGTCAAGTTTTAAGTATTTCTTTGCAATCTTGTTTGGACGCTTTAGTTAAAATTAGGATCTTTTCCGTGCCACACTTTGGCAAATTTGCAATTTTAGTGTAGTTGTAGATTAGTTTAGTTCAATTCACAGTTTACAGTTTGCTGTCAAATTGAAAAATTGCTAAAAGGGACTCGAAATATGATTAATTAGTTTTTATAATTGCGCATTTTGAAAATAATGAAATTGAGTAATCGTAATTGGCAAGTGTTCAAATGTAAAATGGTGAATTGTTTAAGTAACTGTTTGAACATGAGTACATTTCAGTGTGGTCTGATTCCAAAATGAACAACACCTCCAGGTATCTCTGTGATAAAAATGTTGTAATTCTATTTTTGACAGCCTCATTTGAATCTTATAGAATGATATGTTTTTTCTGTTTCATCTTTTTTGGACCTCTCTGACAATACAGAAATGTTGCTTTGTATTCATTCATTTTTAAAAACATTTTCCCATCATATTTTGTGTATCACCTTGTTGTGTGCATGTGCAGAATGTCCCCGGCAGATGCTCACTAGCGAAAGTGGTTCAGTCTTGACAGCTCCACTTTACTAAATAACAACAACATAACTGATCGTCTCCAATTTGTGCCTCAAAACGAGATGAAGGGTAATCTGAATTAACCCAACTGGACACATTTGGTTTTGCAATGTCAATGGTGAGACACAAATAGAAAGTGGGTTGGCAATTTTCAACTGGGGTTTTAAGTTTTGTTTCAAAAAATTATTATTTTTTCAAATGTTTCTTTAGATTGTAAAAGGTTTAATTAATTAAAAAACAATTAAAAGTGTTAGAAGTACTTTCTATCTAATTTTAATAACTATTTATACGAAAGAGAATATAAATTTAAAATTATCAATGAATTGTGACTTTGGGAATTTAAATGGTGAAATTATTTTTTCGGACTTAAAAGTACTTCAACACTTTTCCCCCCCACTAATTAACATTTTTATTTACATATGTTCATTAGCCAAAGAAGGGAATACTTTCCACGCTCTAATTACAATAACAATATTTGTCCGTCCTTCACAGTCTCTTTGTTTGCAAACATACACAAAATTCATATTCACACACATTGTAGGTACTTTATAAATATACAATGCAAAGAACAATAATTAATGATAAATAATTATGAGATTTAAGATTCCTTTTACGTATTTTATGGCAATTAACTTATGAGGGAAATCAATTTTAGTACAATTTTAACATTTGTGATAAAATCTTGGTTAACTTTAAACAGTTGTGGCTGAATTACTTTCTTAGGTTTAAGTCTTTATTAAGAGTAAAACACGGCGTATAAGTCACTTACTTTAGAATTCATTTTATTAACATAGTGCAAATACTTTCAAATAAATTCATTAGATGGCGCCAACAATGGTTAATGATTTGTTATTCATTTTTACTTTTACATAGCAAATGACCTTAAAATGTATTCTAACTACAATTAAATTCTCATCAAATAAGCATATCGAAAAGGTAAATCATTAGTGCCACATTCTTCATCGGGCGCGTGAGTGTATGTAGTCTTTATGAACTATCACAAATTTGGTTGTCTGTTTGTCCTCATAACATATTTGTGTTCGGATGACGGTAGGTATTCAAATGGCTGTTGTTGTTTCATTGGATAGATCTATCATTGTTTACACTATCTTTTCAATTGGAAATGACAATGCTAAGATTTTTATCTTATGATGATGCGATAAGTGAACATGTGTGAAATCACTTTGATTAATTCCTGCAGAATAACGTTTAAATTTCTTTACTTTTGATTCAATCCGAAAACATCCAAGTCAAATGTTATTTTATTGCAAGCTTTGTGATTTTGATTCTGAAACGCGTATCAGGTGTTATTGTGACCACAAACGTTCAGAGACTCATAAAATTTTTTACTCTTTCCCTTATGCCGAACGTGTATTAACAGATCGTTTTGGTCGGAATTCGAATTTAATTTACATCAGATAGATCTATATTTACAGCGAACAGGAGTCATTTCTTTCACTGTTCTGCACACTTTGTGGATGTATCATTTGCTTGGATCAATTAATTACATGAGAAATCATGACAAACAAAATCATTCCAACGAAGAAACCAATGTTCAAATGAGAATATTGGAATGCTCCTCTTTCTAATGTTAGCACCTTAATTCTAACTCCTGAAGATGAGGCAAAGAAAAATTCTTGTATAGTTAAAACCATAATGACATTAAAACACTGAAGGTAATAAATTTATTTTTGTTAAACGAGATTGGTGTTATGATGTGCTCTGTTTGTGATGAATTGTTTAAACCAAGTGACCACTATCTCGATTCACTGAATAACGGTCGTACAACTCTGGTGCCAATCGTCACATAATGCACTCCAACGTAAATTTTCGGTGCAACAACCTAAGATGCTTGACCCATTTATTACTCCGCCAGAAGTGAAAGTTGTTCCACAAGTAACTGACCATCATCGATTTATCTGCTCGGATACTCACAATCGGCTGTTCAATATATATACTCCACATGGACCTACTATTGAACCTTCATAGTCATAAAAGCTGTGATACTTTGAAACTCTTATTTGGCACCACTATTTCACCAAGTCATTTTAACTTTACATTTGATGCCCCTAGTTATTATAATGGTATTGTGTTTTATATTTTTAATTTCAAATTAATGTTTATATTTAACTTTAGATATCGTTTACAGGCGTCAAATGTATTTGAAAAGAAAAAGACATTTGGCTTTCTTTTGATGGCCATCAGATTCGCGCCGTGGTTTATGCAATGTAATCGGTGTTCTCGACTCTACAATGAATGTCCTTCCAATGTAGCGGTAGTCGAAACTGAAACCAGGAGAAAAGATTAAAGACGAAGTTCTTAATATACTCGAGAAATATCAAATCGAAAAACATCAACTCAAAATGCAGATGGACAGCGAATATGCAGTCCGACGTGGTGGACTACTGTTGGAAAAAGGAAATTTCTGGCTTGATTCATGTTTTTAGCCTTCCACATGAAGTTTCTCAATTTAGTTGCAGGTAAAATTCAAACAAAGTGAATAAATGCTTTCATTGGCCAACTAAAACAAATCTTTTCCAAATCACAGCAAAGGCGTGATCTTTTCAAGTTACTTACTGGAGTGGCCAAATTCATTCCAATGCCACACCAAATAAGATAGAGCAAATGGATTATTTCTGTAAATTATCTATATCACTACATTGATGCCTTCATTTGGTTTCTAAATGAAATTCCAAATTGATCCTCAAAAGCAAAATAAGGAGAAATCAAAAGAAAGGAAATGGAACTCGTCTATTCAAGCTAAAAGAAACTAGCAAGTGATTCTCGTTATGTGACCAAACTGAAGAAGCAAATCAATTTTGTCTATTCGTGTTAGAGTTCATTTATACCATGCACATATTCCCGAACAAGACGACTGAAGAATTTGAGCATAACAAATATTACTCTTACTGTAAATAGTTTAGTAGAATTATCATAAATCTGCCATTAGTTCATCGAAAAGTCAATGGAAGTCTTTTGCTACACAATTCGCCGCCAAATTTGAAAAATTTATCTCAGTGATTGTTGGCTATTTCCAAATTAACAGATGAGCACAATCGAACCTGATTCAGTGTTTCAATTTGTTGCAGCAACTTCGGCGAGCACAGAGTGGCACTCTTTGGTGAATACAAAGACATTCATAGTTCAGCAAAGAATTTACCATTATGAAGATGAACACTTGGAAATGTTCACATCATGCAAAGTAGCCTTTATAGAACCGAGGACCAAATAGTGAGTCAATTGATTATTATTTATTTCTAGCAGAAACTAAGTACGAACACGTTTACTTAGAAGTTTAGACCCACGTTCAAATATTTACTGATGACTACATTCCAGAAAGAATGATTTTGAGAAACTAAAAGATATCATCTGATGAGCTGAAAAAAGTATGGAGATAAATCTCCAGAATTCCAAAGTCAAAGGTCCAAATCAATCAAATCAGCAAAAACCAAACGAAAAACAAACTAAAAATTAAATTTATTATGTAAAATTATTCGTTACTTATGTGATGTTTTTATTATTATCCTTGTGAGTGTGAAATAAAGATTGCGTGTCCTATCTGAATCAGAACTTAATTTAAACCTTAATTATTGTATTTCCTGGAGTTATGCCAATTGAGCAAATCAACCAACTCAAGATCTCAGCTTTAATCTGACTTCGCTTCATAGAACGTACTCGCGCCCCCGATGAAAATTGGTATATAAATCATCAATCAATAATAGTCCAATTTGAACCCGTGGTTTCCACTGTTTTGATTTGGTTTAATGTTTCATCAACTTGATGTAATGTTAGTCATGTTTTTATCAAAGTGTAAATTTTATCTTAAAGGTCATTTCTATGTTAAAGTACTTAGATTCAGATACATATCTATTTTTTAACATTTTCACTTTCCGATTCCTCACAAGTTCACACACATTTCTAGACTTTTCTCTTTCTCACTTCCATCACATGTTTCACTTGTTCACATGTTGTTAGTCTTTATCAGTCCATCGGTATTAATTGATGTTCACTCTTTACATCTCTTCCATTGCAGATTATGTTACGGTGCAAATCAATCAGTTAATTCTCACTTTCTCATGCCAACTGTCAAGATATTTCATTTACAACTACAAGAAGTATTATACGAGTACAGCACAACAGCACCACATCAACTCAAGTCAACAAG
>JAKIJQ010000453.1:0-52949 GCA_023373905.1 Rhizoglyphus robini | reverse complement strand
TACATTTTTATTGTTTTCAATAACAACAACCTCGTATAAGTGGCATCCAGTTCCCCACACAAACCTATCCAATTTTTTAGATATGTTTTTAAGTTTTCCTATTAACGTACCAAGGTTATCGACGTGGAATCAGTCTCAATATTGAGATATGTTTTTTAGTTTACCTATTGCCACTGATTGAATGGACAGTGCGAGCGAATAAACTTTATTGATCTGGTTGTGTGATTGTACAAACGAACGTTCGTGTTTGTGGCTGGATGGTTGGACTGACTGACTGAAAACTCAATCTCATCGAGTTGAGCGTCTACATTTCAACTTCTTTGCTGTATCCTCGTGGAAGCTTGAACAGGTATTCGTAGATAACGCATCGACCATCAACGCCATCCACCGGATTGACTTGTCCGTTTACATTGCCAAACTTGAACTTGGCCTTCAGTACAAGCGGGATCATGGGAACTTCTAGTTGAAGTGGAAAACCCTGAGGAAAAGCCATACTCGCCAGCAAATCCTTCTGTCTGTCAAAATTTTGCGACCACATAGAGATCAGTTCCATGATGGGAGTGACATGTTGTGCTACTTTAAGTGGAAAAGCACTCTCCGGAGCAATCCATGCCTTTAAATCCTCAATGCTTGTGGATTCTTTGATCTTGGGCGCCGCATCAGCTTTACCGGTAAAGTACTCGAGTTCGGTTGGTTTTTCCATGTAATTGCTTGGCTTGCCCAGATGATTTGTACGTGTCCAGTGCAGGCCTCGTATAAATGAAAAAAGCGAAGCACTGCGTTGAGTAGCAAACACGCTTTTTTAGCTTTGCATTTTTGCATTTATACGAGGACTGGTCCAGTGGTCAATCTTCACTCCATTCAACTTGTACACTGCACAATCGACATTGTCAATCAGTTCGATCTTGTCAATCTGGCGTATCCAACCTATAGGGATAGAAAGCAGGACTGAGTAATTGAGGAATATAAATGATTCAAACGTACCAGTTCTAACCGGACTCACTTTCAGTTCACTTGAGTCTACTGTGTAGACGTGAATTGGCTTGCTCAGTTTCTCGAGAATCTCATTCTCACTAACGTAGTAATTCGCATTAGCTGCTTTCCGGTTGTAGACTTTACAAGAGTAATACTGATTGGAATGGTCTACGTGTAGAATTTGTACAGAATCACCATTGTCAGAAATAAAATAGGTAGCATCACCGCGTTCAAATTTTGGCCAGTAGCCAGATTTGTCGATTCCCACCAAAGTAGTGTCTACTCAAACCTTGGATCCTTTTTATGTAGACACGAATGACACTTCCACGAGGGTTGTTGTATGGTACTGCGGGACAATGGAAAATATTAGACAATATAAACCAACAGGAAGAATAGACGATATATAGGCAATTAGAGAGAATAGGAAGCAAAAGGCAAAACAGGACTCACCATGAGAGACAACGTCGAACTGTATCTCATAATAAAAGTTGGGTAACTTCTGCAAACTTTTGGCATGAGCGTCGAGATTGCATGTTGTGCGATTAGAGTGGACTTTTCCTTGAGATCATACCGAAACAGGAGGTTGACTTGAAGAAGGAAACTTGACCTTTGCTTTCAATAGCAACGGGATGATCGGAATCTCTAGTTGAACTGGGAATCCATTTGGGAACGGCATTTTGCAGCCAGAATTAACTTGTGTTAACTGAGATCAGTATTGCCCCCATCGCGACAAGTTCCATAATAGGGGGGACATGCTGAGCCATGCTTAGAGGGAAATTTCCGAAATCGAAATCCACGCTTTCACTGACAAATCCTCGGTGTAGTCGGACAGTTTCATTTTGGGCGCGATATTTTTTTTCCTTAAAGTAATCCAGTTGGTCTGTACCCGTAGATATGCGCTTGTTCGAGTGATCGGACCTGGTGA
Organism: Rhizoglyphus robini; assembly: GCA_023373905.1. NCBI lineage: Eukaryota > Metazoa > Arthropoda > Arachnida > Sarcoptiformes > Acaridae > Rhizoglyphus > Rhizoglyphus robini. The sequence goes on along the minus strand of JAKIJQ010000453.1, from coordinate 51,049 downwards.
AGCGACGAATCTTTTAACCCTTCATACTAAAAAGGGTGCACTCAAAATTGTTGATTCGTTCAATCATGTCCGTTGGACGGATCCAACCTAGAGGTAGAAAGTAGGAATGAGCAAGGTACGAGATGATTCAAACGTACCAGTTTTGACCGTACTCACTCTCACCTGGTCTGCATAAATCTGGTACAGACGAATAGGTTTCTTAAGGATCTCAAGGATTTCTTCATGGGTAACAAAACTAATTCCATTCAAGCCTCTGTGGTTGAACACTTTGCTAGTGTAGGACTTTTTTGAGTGGTCCATGCGAAGAATCTTCACGGAATCATCTGAGACCGTAATAAAGTATGTCAAATTTTCCTGTTCGAACTTGGGCAGGAACCCGCTTTTGTCAACCTCATCTAAATCGGTGGCCACTCTGATCATGTTCGACGGTCGTGCAATGGAAACAGGTCCCTGATGTCCTCATGTCTCCTGACTCGACGTGAATTGACTCTTGAATGTGGCTCTTCGGTTGGTGAGTCCATACTCGGCCCAGGAGTGGCTGGTGGTGCCATAGCTTGACGGAGCACAACTTTGCACTAAAGTAAAAGGAACAAACCGAACACGACCACTACTGAGTCATGAAAGTCAACATGACGTCGAGTAAAATAGTAAAGAAAGAAAAATCGAGAAACCAATTCGAAATCGAATCCTTTAGTGGTCACATGACTCGATTATTTTCACGAGATATTCAAAAATTCGGACACTAGTTTGGCGACTCAACGAAACTAGATGCCACAATATATAATTCCCTTCAATAATTGACATAATTTTCTATTTCTGCATTGTTTTTGTATTTAGTTTATTTTCAGTCAAATCGATCAAGTACAGTAGTGAAGATTGTGTGTTTCGGAAATGGGAAATAACTTTCTGCATTCAAGCACAATTAATAGTTTCCCTATCTTCGCATGTCTCAATCAATTTTATGAGATAATCAACAATTTATTAACAGCCAGTACAAAATATATTTTAACACTTCCGAATCTTCAATGTTCAATAAAGTTTATCTCCATTATGTGACCAAAGCAGAACAAAATGAAAAATACAAAGACTTGGGATTATTCAATATGATGGACTGGGTATTGAGAAATTACAATGACAAATTGAGTTATAAAATTTGTAATGATTTTTTTCAGCTTTACCACCAAACTAATCAACTAATCAATCAATCCAGGTGTCCGTAGAACATTCCGAAATTGTGGGTGAACTGGTTTTTTATAGCTCTAAATCCTGTTGAAAAACAACCAACATTTAAACATCAAAATTACCTCCAGTTCTTCCTGCTTTAAGGCGGGACGCGATACTCAAACATATGTGAATGACCCCTTCACATATTAGTGTAAAAAGTGGTCTTTGTGTTTGTACCTTTTCTCGTGAACCTATTTACCGATTTTTTGTCTATTATAGCTTAAAATAAAGGTAAACGTATGATCTTGATAATTGACGATCTGAATTTTTTTTATTTGTAGCTAACTAAGAAAATCCATCCATAAATGTAAACAATAACAACGTTTTTTTGCTACTTGAAGTTGCCTGAATCACTCTCACTGTTTAATGTAATAAATTAAAAAAATTTCAGATCGTCAATTTTCAAGATCATACGTTTACCTTTGTTTTAAGCTACAATAGACAAAAATCGGTAAATAGGTTCCCGAGAAAAAGGTACAAAACACAAGCCAATTTTTTTACACTAATATGTGAAGGGGTCATTCACATATGTTTGAAGTATCGCGTCCCACTTAATGAAAATGTAGATCAATAAATGCTTTGATGATGGATCTAGAGAATCTTAAAGCAACCTTCATTTCATCACAGGAAACTAAGTGATATTTCAAGGATATGTGAAACCTGTTTACCCCCTTCCCATCTTCCCAATTTGACCAATAAGGTTTGTTTGTTTCCAAAATCATCATTTCAAAATTTGAATTCCAATAAAAGTATTTTTAAATCCTAAATTTATCTGTTAATTGAATTGACAATTGATTTTTATTGTTCAAATCTCGGTATAAAAGTGGTTTTTACTTATGTTTTACCAAATATTTAATGAAAATTTTGAATAACGCCAAATTAAAAAGATGTGGTCCATTCGTTTTAAAGATTATACATTTATATTTAATTTTTTGGTATCGAAAAGCCAAAATCCGTTCAGAATTGTAAATTAAAATAGTACCAACACATGACCACCAATAATACACTGAAATATGTAGCGACTATTTTCACTAAAAATGTCCCCATGTCATCCCTTAAATGCACAATTGATCAACATTTATTTATGTGCATTGAAATAAGCATTTTAATTAACAATCAACAAAACAGAGGTTTAAATTCAAGTTTTATTCTATTCTGAGCGCATTCAAGTTTTTATCATTTTAAAGCTCTAATTAAGGGCAGGACGCAAACTTCAAACATATGTAAATGACCCCTTCTCATATTAGTGCAAAAAAGTGGTTTTCGTAATCTTCCTTTTTCTCCTGAACCTATTGGCCGATTTTTGTCTATTATAGCTCAAATTAAAGGTAAATGTATGATCTTGAAAAATGACGATCTGATTTTTTTATTTAGAACTAACTAAGAAAATCTATCCATAAAAGTAAATGTAAAACAACGTTTTTTGCTATTCGAGGCTATTTGAATCACTCTCTCATTATTTAATGTGATTAATTTAAAAAAATTTCAGATTGTCATTTTTTAAGATAATACATTTACCTTTAATTTGAGTTATAATAGACAAAAATCGGTCAATAGGTTCCGGAGAAAAAGGAAGATTGCGAAACCCACTTTTGCACTAATATGTGAAGGGGCCATTCACATATGTTTGAAGTTTCGCGTCCTACCTTCAAAAACTCAGTTTCAGTCAAATCTATGATTTTACCAAACAAGTTATTTTAAATAAATTGATAAATTCAATCTAGTCGTTCCAATTTCTAATTTTGTTATAAATTGTTGTGTTTATTGAAATTTAAAAGTATTGAAGAATTGTGCGGTAAAAAACCGTTGTCACTAGAATTTTAGCTTTGATTGGGTTTGATTTTGGAAAATATTGAATTTTAATAAATAAAGGGAAAATTATGGCTAGAGACTGCAATTCTTGGTAAATGGTAAATTTACCATTTGTTGATAAGTTTACCATTTTTACCAGTAAACTTTTTTACCGATTGCAGTCTCTAATTATAATAAACTATTTGATTTAAGTCAACAATGTTTTAATTTGTATTTACTATGATTTGAGTATTTCGTTTTTGTCCAACGACAAGCCCTTACGTAAGCCAAAAAATATTCAATTTATTCTCAAGAAAATACAAAAATATTATTGTTATTGTCACAAAAACAATTAAATCACTTTCTTAGCACAATTAAAAGTTGATTACTATGATAAATAAAACCACCCAAAACACACACATACATATATATGTATATATATATATACAGTGGTATATAAAAAAACAATAACAATTATCACGCCAGTCAAACAAATTTTAAATATGCCCAAAATCGTCAATTTGGTAAAAAATGAAATATCGAAACTTACCGAAATATCTCATGCATTATAAGAGAATGAAAACGAAGTGCTCAATGATGATTTGACCAAGAATATGTAGGCACAGTTCCACTCCAGTCGGCTGACCCAAAGGAAAAGCAATACCAGCTAGAGATTGGGCAGTAATGTGGTTGTAATGGTTCCGATTCATGTGTTGGCACTTGGGGCCTTTTGCCATTCCACATGTAGCAAGCCACTTTTAACTACTTTACGTTAGGTGCTCACACTGCCTGGATTATTGGGATCAAGCTGGGGCCCACCGACTGTGGGTCCCATCGAGCGTTACAAAGACCAACCTTGGACTGCGGGTCTTTCTCTCGCTGTGTCAGGTGCCGCCTTCAGAATGATCTTCACGAGTGGTGTCGCGACCATCGGGCGCATCACAAGTTCTCCGACACTGATGCCGATCCGCACAATTCATCGCGTGGCTTTTCTTCTCGCATGCTGGCTGGCTGCTGGTGAAGAAGCATCCCGAAGTGTTCAGACGCGGTAAAACGCTCGACTTGACCTGATCTACAAGCAGATCCGGTAGTGATGTTTCAGCGACAATTTTACCTTCCACTGCTTGCGTTTGTATGGGCATTTTTGCCCGTGTTTGTTTCTGTCCACTTGTACGGCGAAAATCGGCCTGGTATTCGGTCGACAGTTTACATTTTCTTTCGACACGCCTAAGTTGGACAGTATTTGGCTGGTGAACTCGTGGTCTCACATGTTGGCTATAGGCCCATATGATGGCCGAATTGCAGCAGTTGGAATCCACAATTTCGTCACATGAACCTGGTTGAAGGTTTCCACAATTATCATCATGCATTTCCGTTGGGACTATTCGGCGAGTAACTTGGTGTTGGGATGTGTTTAATCTAGCTACTGCCGTAATTGATTTCTTCCCATTCGCCGGCTGGGCGTGGGACTTGAAGAATTCTCCGGAAATGGTGGAGAGGAAAATCGATTACGCGGTTATGGTCAACATTTCTACAAGAAACAAACCACCATCTATGAATGGACTACCGGGTTGGTGTCCTTTTTGACGCCATTCATTGCTTTACGTTTGATGTATCATTGGTGAATAAAATCTAACTATATAAATTACATTAAAGTAATTTTAAATTTTTTATTATAAATTTTTTTATGATTTCGACTGTGTTACTACAAATACCGGGCAACCGCCTCTCTGAACGATACAGACAAGATGGAAGCCCTGGATGTAGTAATTCTTGCGGTATCATCTTGGATCCCCACCTACGTTTCACGACCTTCGTCCAGACGCAATTCTTCTCGGGACACGGATGCTTGAGCATACCTGAAGCAGTTTGGTTTGCGAGCAAGTGATGCCTGCGTATTGGTTTTAGAAAGCAACTATTTTAGATTTTATCGGATTGAACAGTCATGTTTTGCTCCACTTCATCTTGCACTTCATAGTATGCATTACGGAAACTAAAGGTTATCAGCGACCACTTTTACTTTGACATGTGCCTCCGTACTTTGCATAGGTGAGGTGGACAAACATAGGATACTCTCCGGAACATTTTTTTATGCAACTTGGGATATATATTTTGATTGCTAGCGCAACGAGTTTTAAACTATTTTAGTCACAAATCAATATGTAATGACAGTCTTTGAGCTCAAGTCAAAAAGCCCAATTTTCGCCCAAATAAATCCAATCCATAGAAATGTGCTAATGGTCAAATCAAAGAGGACGAACGCCTCTAAAGCAACATTCCTCAGCTTTATCTAGCAAATTGAAACAAATCAGCATTTTCTGAGACACATTTTTACCAATAATACTTTATTGTGTGGGTGTATTAAAAACGATATTTTTTTTAAATAAACGACTGTAATTCTTGTTTTTTTCTGTTGGCCCAGTCCTGCAGAGATACAACTGGATCCATCTGAAAAAACAAGAATTCAATTTCAAAAGCACAAATGTAAACGGTCATTTTGTGGTTGCCTGTGTTTCTTGGTAGGTTCATCTCGGGTTTGGATTGGACCAAAGATACACCATCCCTATTGGCAAGGATAAGGCTGAACTGGTTTCAGAATTGAAAGATAAAATAAGGTTGCTATTCGAATCATCAAGATGACGAGAATGTTGCACCAATTCGATCACCGCTACTGAATTTTCATGAAAACCAGGATCGCCACTGAAGCTCATCAAAAGATAACACAAAAAAGCTCATCTATAAGGCGTTATTGATAAATAAATAATTCCATTCCCATTGAAATAATAAATATAGTAATTTTTATTTAATTGTAATTGAAGTTTTTTTACTTGCAGTGTTAGTATTATCTGATACCAATAGAAAGTTGGTCCTATCATCAAAGTTTTGTTGTTTTAACGGTTTTGGTTTTGGTACTGAATTAAAACTTTCAAAGTTACTTATTTTAACAATAAAAAAGTTTTTAGAAAGTAGAAAAGTTAAATTAAAGTTTACAATTTGCAATGCAATGCAAACCATTGGTCGAAAACGAATTTGAATTTGACAAACAGAATGCCAGCACCGAAACAGACAAAGAGAAATTCCACCATCAGCAAAGATAATGAGCAACGAATCAATCTAATAATGTTTAGTGTATTCATAGTGTTGGTATGATTATACTAATAATCTCACTGATTGTTTTCACAATATTTCGACGTTTTAAAACGAAAAAACTAAAAAATCTAAAACCCCACCCTAAAGAAAAAATTAAAATTAATAATAATTGTAATCACAATTATGCAGAGATCAACTATCATTTGACATACTATTCCAGTATAAAACTATATCTTGAACTGCATGATGCAAACTGTGATGAAGATGGTTTCATAAAATAAAGAAAATATTCAATATGAAAAGATGGCAACAATATTACCATGGATATACAAGAGAAACAATCAATGACACATATACACCAATGATGTTATTAGATAAATAATCAATCTATTAGAAAATAAACAGATTCTTAAAATTTACTAATTCTTACATTTAAATTAAATATTTCTTACTGACCTGATCGGACTTTCTTTGTCATTGAAAAAACTGAATGGTCTTTTTTAATGTTTTTTTGTTGTCTGTACTCATTTTAACCTTGAAATTCAAAAAAATTTGACCTTTAAAAACTGCACGAAGTTGCCCGTTTTTTGTATCAATTTTAAATTTTCCGAGAATTTTTTTTCCAAAAACGGATTACATTCTTGTAAAGTAAAAGGAGCCATTGTTCTGGTAAGGCTCATGTTTAAGGATTTTGTTGAATATTGATGAGATGGGAAGAATATACCTGCTATAACAAAAGTTTTTTACTGATTGTATGATGTATTTAGGTTGATAAACACTAGTATAAACATTTTCCACAGAAAACCCATACGTCCTATGTGGTAAATATTTGTAGAGAGAGAGAGAGAGAGAGAGAGATAGATAGAGATATATGTAAGTAGATAATTTCACATTGTGCAATTCCCGTGGCCATAATAGGGATCAAGTAGTTTGATTATTTTTACAATGAAAACACGATAAAAGTTTCTGTTTTGCGATTACAGTTTAACTTTAGTGATAAGTGTTTGTGAAAATCAAAATGACAATCAACATGACAGTCATATTGTGTAAGGCGTCAGGACAATGAGCATTCCATTTTATTAAAGAACATTTAATTCCTCTTTTTATTCCTCAATTCTCAATCCTCAAATCACCACAGATCATCAATTACTAAAATGGATTATCACTGATATAAAAATGTGAAGGCTTTTTTGAGTTTAAATATTTCAATTAATTGAATTTTTAAAAATTTCAAAATCTTTAAAGAAAAAAAACTTATTATCTCTGTCACTTATTTGTACCCCCTAAATGTTGCGAGTACAAATGAAGAGTGTTTACTTAAACACAATTTCATGGTCAAAATGAAATAATAACGACAAAATTTTTATTATTTCCGTTGAGATTATGGAAGTCATATTTTGATTAGTGTAGTGATTGTCGATTATTGTACATTTCGGTGGTGTTAAGAAGTTGACTTTAAATGAAGGATTCTATTTGACATTCATTCAAACAAATATCTATTTGGTGGTTAGTTATGTGTGTACTGCTTTTTTGCTATTTTTGTCTAAGATTTTTTGTCCTAAATGTCATTCAGTAAATTTTCAAATGCAAATGATTGCTCTTAACAAGAGAAAATCAATTTCCAAATCATTCATCATAGCAGCTTTTATGTCATATTACATTTTGTGCCAATGGCCATATCCAGGCCATTGGTCAAACCATCAATCACTTGCCAACTGAACAGGATGTCATCGATTGCAACACTTATGCTAAAGATTGTCATTGTGGCTCGATAGCTCAGCCTCCAGGGGACAAGCGTTGTACACTCGAATTATCTATCCAAATGGAACTACAGTTATCGAAGAGTACGATGAAGATGTGCCGTACGGCTATAAATATCTAAGAGTGCATTACCGTTGTGCAGATGAGGAAAACATTCTAGTGGGCAAAAATATGCGAGAATGTTCACAAGGCAATTGGATTGGCTCAGTTCCTAGATGTGGTGAGTTGTGTGTATTTCATTCCTGAAACATTAAACAAAATTTTTATGTTCATTTAGCTTTCAATTTTTGTAACAACACCAAATTAAAACCAAGTAAAAATTGCTGATTATGAGATAAACAGATTGAATTCTCCTTGAAACTAAAAATGTAACTCAAAGTCAAACTGAAAAACCGTTAAGTTTTATCCCCCATGTACCATATCACTGATTTAGAACCAGTTCCAGATGGCACATTTCAAATTCCACTCAAAAAATCAACCTTCCGACTGTCTTCGCTGGAGTCTTTATTGTAAACAAGTTTGGAGCTTAACCTTGAACAAACCAACCAGGATTCACTATGTTCGTATCAAACTTTATGGGATCATATCGAAGATTTGCATCTCAACAAGGAAATATCGTTTGATATGGTCTTAAAAAATATTACTTACAAAGAGGGATGAAAATCAAAACGAGTCAAAGTCACATTAAATTGCCAATCGAACTCAAATGTAACAGTTCGACTCCATCCTATGATAGCCTTTATGATATACTCATATCTGATTCGTACCAAATTACAAAAAAATATTCAGCCAACTAACTAGTTTTGGATTTCTTGTGCGAAAATAAACATTCAAAAATTCAAGATTTGAGTACTTCTTTTCATACGATTATGAGATTGACCATTTGTATGCAAATATGATCGAGATACAATTTGCCAATGTGCAACAAAAACGACAGTGCGACTGCAAATTTAAAACCAAACAGATGAATTATATTTCCATCAAGAAAATAGATGTAATTTCTCTCTGTGAACTGAAATTGTACACTTTTCATGAAGACTGGAATACCTGATATTCCAGTGAGTGCGAAATGTAATAAAGAGGATTTCAATTTTCTTGATGAGTCCGAAAGAAAACATACAAATACATTTGTAATGACAAAAATACTGAACTGAAAGGTTTGTTTGGAAAGTATAACCACGAGATAAATGTTTTGTGTATTTTAGCAAACTCATTGGTCGAGTGTGTAACTATGGTAGATGGAAGAACCAATTTCCACAATGTATTCGCATAGTTTCGTGTATGTGCTTAAACTTAGCAGAAAAATAAGATCAAAATTATGAGCTCAATGTTAAAGTATGAATCAACTCGTTTACCAAACAGGCAATCAGGTTATTCCAAACGGAAAATATGCTCGCATATGGTGTGTGGACAAGCGAAAGAAAAATAAAACTGAAATCACGCTTTCCAGCAATAATATTAGTTCAAAGCCTGAAATTATCGACAAAGTGATTTGCAGAAATGGAAAATGGATTGGACCTTGGGAAGAATTGGTGCGATGCAAACAATTGGTCAAAAATGAATCTGAATTTAACAAACACAATTCCACCACCACAACAGACATACAGAATTCTACCATCCCCACAGACTATGATCAAATAGTTACACTTCCCGTAATGAATCATCCAAATAATGTTTGGTGCATTCGTAGTGCTGATAATCATCTCTTTATGTGTTTGCATAATATTTCGACGTTCAAAAAGTATAAAATCTAAAACTCCTGAAAGCATAGACAAACCTAATGATGATGACGATCACGACTATGCAGAGATCAACTATGATTTGCCATATTACTCGAGTATAAAGCTATATCTTGAATTGCATGATGGGAGAATATGTGAAAATGATTTACAAGTAAATGAAGTCGAAAGTGAGCATTTTCAATATGAAACTATGACAAATGACAATTTAGTTGAGGATGAAAATTTGGAAGTCAATGAGTCATCAAATGACAATGACACATATACACCAATGACATCCAAATAAATCATGATATAATTATTTCAAATATTTTTAAATAACTTTGTAAATTCACAGAAAAATAAATTGAATTTAATTACTCATTTAGCTTTATTGTATTGATTCATTTTAGCCTTGAAAATTCTTATCTGACATGTGTCAAACTGCACTCAATTTACCCTTTTATACATTTTCATTTATAATTTTCCAAGAATTTTAAAGCTTTATTTGAAAACGACACAAAAGAACATTACATTTCCGTAAAGTAAAAGGAAGCTATTGTTGATCAAACTCATATATGATTAGATTTGTGAACATTTGTGACGTTACATTTGTAACATTTTATAAAATTATTATTTATAAAATTTTTCATGAGAAATTTCCAATACTTTCCAAAAGCCCAAATTTGAGTACTTTTTTTGCGAACGATTACGAGTTTTACCTCGATTTTACAAACGGTAATTGTGTTAAAGTTTTTGATTGTTATTGATTAAGTTAATCAATTGAAAAGTTGGCTTACGTACTTCCGTCAAGAATTTGGAAGTGAAATTTTGAGTAATGTATTGTTCAATCATTGTCGGTGGTACCATGGTGTTAGTGTTGGCTTTAGATGAAGGGTTTAAATGACATTCATTCAACCAAATAGCTCATTCATTTGTTAATGTTTAATTATGTACTATTTCTGTTTGTTTATATATTTTGCTAAATGGTTGCTCTTAGCCAGAGAAATTCAATTTCCCAATCATACTCTACAACAGCTTTTACGTCATGTTATTGTACCAATATTTATTAATATTTGGTATTTTGAGTTTATGGTCGCTTCAGGTCCTAAGTCAAAGCACAGTCAATTCTTTTTCAAGTGAACACGATTCTAACGAATGTGAAGAATTGGGAAAAAATTGTCATTGTGGCTCGATAGCTCAGGGGCCTAGCACGAAGTTGTACACTCAAATTAAATATCCAAATTAAACTACAGTTATCGAAGGGTACAACGATGATGTGCCTTATGAACATAAGAAGAATCTAAAAGTGTATTACCGTTGTGCAGATGAGGAAAACATTCTAGTGGGCAACAATGTGCGAGAATCTTCCAATGGCAATTGGATTGGCTCAGTTCCTAGATGTGGTGAGTTGTCTGTTTTTCATTTTTGAAACATTAAACAAAATGTTATGTTTATCTAGCTTTCAATTTGCGAAATAATACCAAATTAAATCATGTGAAAATTTTTGACAACCAGATAAAGCATGATTCAGCATTAGAACTAGTTCCAAATGGCACATTTCAAATTCCACTCAAAAATCAACCTTTACATTGTCTCCATGGATCCAGTGGAGTTTTTCCCCAAAACAAAAGTGGATCTTAAGTCTAAGCCCACCAACTAAAGTCCACTATGTTCGTATCAAACTTTATGGTGATCAAATTGAATTGATTTGTATCTCAACAATCAAATATCGTTTTACTGATTTTAGATATTATTACTTTCACTTTTGGTGGAAATAAATATCACTATGAATTGCCATTCGAAATAAAATGTACCAATTCGAATCGATTCAAATACTCACAACAGTCAGCTAACTATCTCGTGTTGGAATTTCTGTGTGAAAAAGGGTACGGTTACGAGATTGATCGATTGTATGCAAAAAAGTGATCGAAGTATGATTAGTAACCAAAAAAATTGCAATCCAAAAACAATTATCTAAAATTTCATTATGCGAACTAAAATTGTACAATTTTAGTGAAGACTGTGGAACGCCCGACATCCCAGTGAACGTGATTGTAACAAAAAAGATTTCTATCTTCTCTTATTGGTGAAAACATAAGAAAAACATACAAATACACTTGCAATGACAAGGACCAATTGAAAGGTTTGTTTGTTGTTAAGTAAAGTTTAAACACGTTTTTTACGATTTGTGATTATTCTAGGAAGCACATCATCGGAGTGTGGTAGCTTTGGCAAATGGAAGAATCACTTTTCACAATGTGTTTCCATAAATCCGTGTCAATTATTGAATTTAACTGCAAAATGATCAAAAATTATGAGCTCAATGCTAAGTATGAGTCAATTTTGTTGACCAAAACTGGGGAAGAAGGTGATTCCAAACGAAAAGTATGTGCATATCGTGTGGGACAAGCGAAAACCAAATAGAACTGAAATCTCGCTGAAAAATATATGTAGAAATGGAAAGTGGATAGGACTTGAGGGAGAATTTGTGCGATGCAAACAATTGTTTGAAAATGAATCTAAATTTGACAAACAGAATCCCAGCACCACAACTAAAAAACCAAATCCCAGAACCACAACAGAAAAACAGATTCCTACCACAACAACTGAAAAAACCAAATCATACCACCACAAAAGACGAAGATAATTTCACCATCAACAGATAATGAGCAACTAGTTGCAATACGACTCATTCTAATAATGTTTGGTGCATTCATAGTGTAGGTGTTGATTATAGTCTCATTTTGTATTTGCCCAATATTTCGACGTTCAAAAAATACAAATACATCTAAAACTCAGGAAAGAAAAATAAACTGAATAATGGGAATCACAAATATGCTGAGATCAACTATGATTTGGCGTAACTATTTGAGTATAAAAACTATATCTTGAATTGCATGATGCAAACTGTGATGAAGATGGTTTACAAAATAAAGAAAACTTTCAATATGAAAAAGATGGCAAAAAAATATTGCCGTGGATATACAGGGAGGAAACAATCAATGACACATATACACCAATGACTTCAAAATAAATAGTTAAATAAAAATTATATAAAAAATAAACTGATTTTGGCAATTTTACTAATTTTTAACAGATAAATCAAATTTTTTCTTACTAATTTGGTCGGACTTGTTTGTCATTGAAAAATAGGATGAGCGGAAAACATTTTATCCAGTGTTGTAATGCTTTTTTTGACCAATATAAACTTTCTGTTTCCGATTGATTTATATTCGATCTCCATTCTTGTTTTCCATTGAATTGGATATTGGTTCTTTTTAAATCATCACTAATTCTAATGTCAAATGATAATACTTTCTGTGCTGTGGAATCGATTCAACTTGGAGCTAATAGGAGCCTTTCTTGGGCCAACCTTATCGTTTCAAAATTGATCCTGAAGAAAAGTTGGTTTACGCTGATGGAGATGAGTTCAACTTGACAAAGCCAATTGTCAAACTGTTCGTTAAGGTAAATTACTTTTTTTACCTTAAAGCCAGAAACAGTAAAAATCACATTCAAATTATATCACGATGCAGAGATTAGTCCATACCAAACATGTTTTCTCGAAGGTCAAGAGAAAAAATCAACGGCGCGATTCCGTAATTTTAATTAAAATGTTACTTTGTATGCGAAGCTCACAATTTGACTTCGATTTAAAAATAACTTGGAAAATCCACCAATTTACTTGACAAATGCACACAAAATCATCTTACAACATTTCCCACGAATTTATAAGGAAACTCAAATAACTTCGTTGTCACGAAGTTATTTGTCCCTTCGAGCACTCTGTAAACCGCCCTTTGGGCGTGATAAACAGAAACACAATTGGATATGAGGGGTTTTGTGAATTGTTTCAAATTAAACGCATGTTCAACCAATTTGTTGTGATTTAGTTTGTGAAGATGTTGATTTGAAATTTAAGTGATATATGATTCGGTTTAGATTAAAAATGTTGCGAGTATGAAGCTAAAGTGAAGTAACAGGCTAAACGGGAAACGGCAAATCTGTGGTAGTAATTTTTCATTTACATCACATTTGACAAATGATTTGTATTATAGCAATTGGTAACACATTTGCGTTTAGTGTAATATACGATTGGCCAATTGGTATTAATTCCTGCTCGTTCAATTATAATAAGCAAAAAGTTTTATAAATTTAATATTGCATTTGATTCTGCATTTTTAAAATTGGGTGATGCAAAATCTCATCTGGGGTAATTCAAGCAGAAAATAATGAAAGTATTTGAGTAGGTAGGTCTTGCAGTAGATGTGCAAAAGAATAAATTAAAGAGGGTTACTGCTAGATAAATTGTTTTTTATCCGGTGAAGAACAACATCATCATAATATGGACAATAAATTTGGACGTATAACTATTATCATAACAGTGCTGTAGCTTTTTGCAAAAGTTTCCAATACTTTGGGTATAGACAAAATCGCGGAGTGGTTATTGGTCTGGCTTTGAAAATTCGACTAATTGATGAAGAAGCGACACATTTCTATGACGGTTTGGTTTTAGGAAATTAAAACTCCCAAATAGAGATCTGGTCCGATAAATTTATTGTTTTCGAGATCTGACTCCAGGTACCAAACCACCAACTTGTTGTTCACTGGTCAACATTGCAATCTTTCATCGTCATTATATTTCGGCTCAATAGCACTCGGGAATTATGTACACAAAAAAGACGAGTAACAGAATGTGGTGAATGTTCCCCAGGGCAGGATATATTGAAGAACATTGAAGTTTGTGGCTCGCTTTTAGACTCAAATTGTTGTCTTTGATGAGTTGAATTCAGTTTGCCTGCTGTCGCCAACAACTCCTCTGCCCGTAATCTCTCTACATGAAGAATGGAGAAAATATATGTAGAGTACATAATGTACCAAACGTGGAAGAAACTTATTTTGAGCAATCCCAAACCGAGATATTACGATGCCAGTTCGCTTAAATTCAAAATAATAAAAGACCCTAGAAAAACATGCATAAAGATGAATAAGGTTTATTTCGGATTTACTAAAATATTTACTTCACACAACAAAGTAGAAATGGGTTTGTTTTGCCATTTGGTGAGAGAGGGTCTGTGTACTGTGTTTCGTTGACTTGAAACACTTGGTTTCTTAGTCAAAACAACAGAGTAAAACATAATAAAGGTCCATATAAACACTTTTACGAAAGCATTAGACTAATAAGTCACTTATTATAAATGAATGATTATGCTTGATGAACGATGAGACAATTCAGATGAGTAGTTCGGCATAGTTGAGTAAATCTGGTCTCCAGATTATAGAGCACCAACAATCAAGTCTTTATGTGCATCAAAACAAACGAACGTGTTAACTAAAGCTGACATAAGAAAGCAAGCTGAGTCACACTCGTTCGGTATGCAAAGAGTAATAAAAAGATACAAATCTAGATGATTTCGAAAAAGCACCTGTTCATTGAGCAATGTGTTACATTCTTGTGGCCAATAACAATGACAACAATGTGAAGCAAACATACCAAACACACAAAGTAGATGTGCGTTCTTCGATGATGTCAATAAGATTTGGTTGAGTTTGGTATAATTTGATAAATTGAACTCGTTCGTGGTGATTTGGTTGATACATGCATTCAGATAGAAACATAAACAAACGTTGGAAAAAGAGAAATTCAAAACAATTCGAGATTATTCTTGCACGATGTGCCTGTGCTATGGTCAGAGCGACAATAGCTGACATTTGTAAACAAAATCATGCTTGTGGTAAACTGGCGTACTCAGAAGATTATCGAGTGCCTCTGCCTTTGATAGTTCAATTGACTGTTGAACGGGTGCCTCTGCCTTTGACTGTAGATCGGGGCCCCTGCCTTTAATAGTGCTAACGACGTAAGACATACGGAAATAGGTGGTTCTTACTCTGCCTTTCTCTGTATTGTTGTGGGTTGACGAGGTGGACCTTATGCCTTCTACAATGCAATTCCTTACGAGCCTTGTGATCTTTATATTATAAGATTAGTTGGTCTATTTTTTGTGGACGAGTTTATGGAAGCGAGTTGCGTAAATTGTCAATTTAGGTCCCTCAATCTCGATATATCTTTTTGGATACGGATAATACTGTCAAGTAATTATTATTTTTGGGTTAAGATCTCTATTGAAAAAATCATTTATCTTTTTGGTATAATGCGCGCGAATTATATTAATTATACGATTTCACTAAAAGTACACATTTCATTTAAATTTATGAAAAATGTCAAAAGTTAAGTGTAAAATGCATTTATTAATGGGCGACATATTTTGGCTTGAAGATGCACTCAACGCCAGGCAATTGTCGTTGCACCCGGAGCTTGTGCATTCGATAGTGAATTTTGCTCCAAGTCTTGGCCGCCCACTTGACCACACGACACGAGTCCGAGCTATAATCATAGACATAGCTCAACTGGAGCGATTGCACATTCGGGAAAATGGTGCCAAGTTGGAGGGACTTGAAGTATGAATACGGGTTAATAGCCGAATAACCACGGTACACAAACGTTTCAAATTTCAAGTTGATGAGAGACGGCAGTTGAGGAAGATCGACTTGATCGAGGTGGTCGTCAAAGTCATGGCTGATAAGAAGCGACAGGTCGAGATTGCGCAAAAACTTCAAGCATTGCATGTCGGTAATAAGTGTCATAAAGAGCGATTTGCTTTCTATCTTTCCAAGAATGACGGTGGTAAGGTTGATAAAGAGCGCCCATTCGTCACGTGTCGGTCTAATTGGCACGCGGAGACCAAGATTGAGCATAGTGAGCTTGGGCATGAGTTGACGTTGACTCAGTAGATCATCCATTGGTGAATGCTCCAAGAGAGAGGGCAGTACGATTTGCTTGAGATTGTGATTCGGCCCAGCGTACCGAACAAGCGATTGTCGTAAATCGTCGAAATCATTGAACCCAGCGTCAAAGTAGAAATACTCCAATTGGGACAAAATAGGCAAATCGATTGAGTCCGGTAACATTGTTAAATCTTCCCACCCTCTGTACTTGATGGTAAGTCGTCTCAGTGAGGTGATAGTGTTCAGTGAGAGAAACAGTTGCTTGACTTGTATGCTGAGATTTTCAAGCGCTTTCGGTGAATAGTAAGTAAGGCAATTGAGCTTTAGGTCGACCAACTGGTGAGACCATTGGCTGAAGAGGTAGGTGATGTCGGCGATGGAAAAAGACTGACGGCCATCGATGGCAATCTCGAGCGAAGTAATGTTTGGCAGGAGGTGGACAAGTCGATTGGAAGTGCGCGTGTCGATGGTGGTCACTTTGAGTAGGTTGAACTGGTCTTGAGTGTGATCACCAGTGCCATATCGGTCGGACTCGTCGTCACACAGCACGGTGATCGAACGTTTGGTTCGGCAAACCTTGTGCACATAGCCAGACCACCACGAAGCGAGTCCATTGAGACGGACCAAGTCGTGCAGTGGGATACGGTCAAACAGGTCGAGCATGCTCCAGTAGTCCAACCGGGAGAAGGTGACTACTTTAGTCTTGGACGTCTTCTTACTCTTGAGTCGCGAAAGAATAGCCATACTTGAACACACACACAAATAGAAACAGTCTCGAGAACTAAAAGTTGCAATATGACGCTCAACTGTAAGCTTCGTGTACTATACATTTCACAAAATGGAACATTTCGTTCGAATCAGGATTTACTAAATGACGCATATACACAAATGAAATCATAAATAAATAAAAATTGTTGTTATATTTTTTCTCTTTGACGTATTTTTTTGTAAAGATGAAACCCAAAACAAAATTTGAATTTTTTCTTTTGTCATTTGGCAAGCCTGACGAGGTGGAAATCTTCGATTTGGACCATTTGGCCAAGATCTACTCACGCAAGTTGTTTAATCAGAATGGATTAAATATAAAAAATTTGCCAAGCGAAATCTATTCATTGAATATACTCTACACCAAATGAAATTATAAATTTAAATGAAATAATAGTAAATAATTTCTTATTCAAATTTATGAAAAAAGTAATAAACTTTAAAGTAAAATGTTTTTATTTATTTAGTTATAGCGATAATATTTAGGCTTGAAGATGCATTCAATGCCAGACAATTCTCGTTGCACGTGGAGTTTGTGCATTTGATAGCGAATTTTGCTGCAAGTCTTGGCCGCCCACTTGACCACACGATACGAGCTCGAGCTATGCTCATAACAATAGCTCAAATGGAGCGATTGCACATTGGGGAAAATGGTGCCTAGTTGGAGGGACTTGTAGTACGAGTACGAAGTAATGAGTGGATAACTCGCTTGCCCACCCGTTTCAAGTTTCAAGTTGGTGAGCGACGGCAGTTGAGGAAGGGGATCCACTTGCTCAAAGTCGCCGTCAATGTCACGGTTGATGTGAAGTTTCACGTCAAGATTGCGAATAAACTTTAAGCACTGCATGCCAGTGATAAGTGTCATAAAGTGCGATCGAGTATCCAGCGGGCCGAGATTGACTGTGGTGAGGTTGGGAAATAGTGCCCATTGGTCGCTAGTGAACGGATTGCTGTGAAAAAGCTTGAGAATGGTGAGCTTGGACAGGAGTTGGTGCTCACCCAGCAGAGCATTCCTTTGTCGATACCAAATGGTAGAGGGCAGTTCGATTAGCTTGAGATTGCGATTCGGTCCAGCGTACCGAACAAGCGAATCTTTCAAATTGTATAGATCATAATAGCCAGTGTAGTAGTAGAGATACTCCAAATGGGACAAAATAGGCAAATCGATTGGGCCCCACTTTGATAAACATTCCCACCATTCACAGCTGATCGAAAGTCGTCTCAGTGAGGTGAGAGTGTTCAGGGAGCGAATCAGTTGCTTGAATTGCCTATTTAAGTCCTCGGTCTCTACCAGTCCATGTGCATACTCAGAAAGATACTCGATCTTTAGACGGACCAACTGGTGGGACCATAGGCTGATGAGGTAGGCGATGTCGACGATGTCATCAGGCTGAAAGGTCTCCATGATAATATCGAGCGAAGTAATGTTCGGCAGCAGGCGGACAAGTCGATCGGAAGTATGCGAGTCGATGGTGGTCATTTTGAGTAGGTTGAACTGGTCTTGAGTGTCGTCACCAGTTACTTTGTCAGGTTTCGATTGGTCACTACGTTGAACAGTAATGTCACGTTTAGTGCGGCAAACTTTGGTGACATAGCCAGACCACCACGAAGCGAGTTCATTGAGACGGACCAAGTCTTGCAGTGGGATACGGTCAAACAGGTCGAGCATGCTCCAGTAGTCCAACCGGGAGAAGGTGACCACCTCAGTCTTGGGAGTCTTGGTCCGCTTGAGTCGCGAAAGAATAGCCATACTCGAACACAAATAGAAACAGTCTCGAGAACAAAAATTTGCAAAATGACGCTCAATTGGGAGCTTCGTGTACTATACATTTCACTAAATGGAACATATGGTTCGAATCTTTGAAAATAAGAGAAACCAACTTTAAAGTTAATTGATTGCAACAAAATGTAGAAAGATACTCGAACTCGTCATCACTAATCGATATTTAGTTCCTGGAAATTAATTTTCAGAAAAACATTAAAGTGGCCACAATTCGTTCGAATTCGGTGGCGAACGAGTCACCACCTTAAAAGTCGATCATCTTGGTTCGATCGACCATTACTACCATTACGATTGCAATAGCGAACCAAAGTACACCTCTAATGCTTGCAGCCGTGCTTGACAGTAGAGCAAGTGTCCGCACCAATGACAAATTGGGCAATAACGGTAAGACTAGTTACCCGGTTGACCGGTTATCATAACCTTCTATCTCGTTACAGCATTGCACGAAGCCATTTCGAATGCAGGCGATTTGTCCTCTAAGGACAGTCCAGACTTTCGTACTCTGAAACGGTACTTTCGTTATCAGATCAAAGAGGAGTCAGTCTCACTTTGCTATTACCAAGCTCTTTCCTAAACTGATCTCCATGGATGATTACTATTACGAAGTTAGCTTCGAATTGGTCTCAAATGGTGAGTCCTATTTTATCGATTATCTCCTATTCTTTTTATTGTTTTCGAACTATTGTTTTTTATAATCTCTAATGTATTTCATTGTCTCACAGTGCCTTTCCACGCACCCTCTGTTCAAACCATTCGAGTGTTCAAAAGGGGAGCACAAGTACGAATTGACACGACTTTTTCGGACATTAAACTGGACGGCATGTTGCCAAAATTCGAAACTGTCATTCAGAGTCACATCTACAGATGCAAGGAGGACTCGATCGATGTGGTCAAGATTGATCATGAAACACGACTCTACTTAATTGAGCGCTATAATCTGGTTTCTTATGTCGAACAAAAGTTGATAACCTCTGAAGCGATTTATCAAGCTCTCACTCAACCAATTTCAAACACCCAGATTGATGTTCAGCACTTTAAAGTTAGCGCTATAAAAAAAAGGTGAGTTTTGAATCATCATCATTCTTCATCTTCATTCCTCAATCATTCATTTCGATCCCTAGGCTGGATTAAATCCGTGAACAAAACAGAGGTGGTGGACAATACCGAATGTGCTGTTCACAAGTTCGGCGGAATCATGTTGCGTCATCGCCTACGGTCAAATCATCTACACGCGAAGAAGGTTGCGCCGAAAGATTTGACCGAGCTTGGTTACTTTAAAGGAGAAGTCAACGCTTCACCCAAGTTGATGGTGGTTCGACGCACAGAAGATATCTCAGTTAACGCGTGGATGACCACCGACAAGACCTTTCCACTCACACTCGAGCAACATGTCCTCCCCATTCTGGACTTAATCTCGATCGATTCACGCGAGTTCAAGATAAAGAGAGATGTCATTTTGTCTAGTCAAGCTTCCCGCCCGGCTTCCCACTTCAACTCGAACTGCCGATTATTCCACTCGTTCTTAAAGCCCGACTGAAGTTTAGTAACATTCAGGCGAAGGACATTCCTGTGAGTGGAATTTCAATGGTCAACGAAAAGTTGGTCATTCAAGACTACCTTTTTAATGTTCCCAAGGGCTACCAATTAATTGAGCAACAATAAAATTCTAATTATTTAATTTGCAACAACTATTTCGTTTATTTGTTTCTATTATTCTTATTACAATTTAAGTGAGACAAAATAGATTCGTCAGAACGATAATTGAGCATTCCATTTTACTAAAGAAAATTCAATTCTTCTTTTTTATTTCTCAATCCCCAATAGTAAATCTTCAATCAAATTGCCAATAAATTTGTTATTCAACCGCAGGAGTTAAAGTTATATCTATCATTTGATCTCGTTTGAACATTCAGTTGTCATGTTAGCATTCATAAAATGTGGATTGTGTTACTTGTGCTGTCTGAAATTTGAGTTCAATTGAATTTTGGTTTACATCATCATGGTAATGTGACTACAAAGTTCAATTGAACATCATTAACATCACCAAATGACAGTTTATCCTGAATTTAGTCCAGACACACACACACACACACACAGGCAAATCATTAAGCCGAACCGAAATTTGTTCTTGTGAATCGGATGTACATTCCTGCACGATTACTCATCATTAGATGAATCACTAACGCATACATTGCATGTGACACAAGCACGACACTGTTTGAATCACATTTCGATGCACACGAGTAGATCGAAACGATCAGGACGCAACAGTCTGCATATTCAGTCACTCGTTCGCTAATACTCAAACAAGACAGTCGAATTCAGATTGAAGACTACATTGTTTGAACTTTTTCTTGTGTCACAACGAGATGGCATTTCTGATTGATCCGAGTTGATTCGTTGTTGGCTTAGTCCTTTGTCTTTTCCAATGTTTTTCATTCTGCATATTTCGAGAAGATATAAAAAACACTTCGCAGATTGAAAATAATTTTACCACAGGATTTTTTCACAATCCCTCATAACACTTTCCGTACCAGCAGACCATCCTGTGTCTTGTGCGGCAATCATAATCGCATTTGCATTTCGTATTTTTTTGCGACACAAGCAGAGACACCAGTGCTCTCGTGCTTGTGCTTCAACAATCGGGCTCGGGCTCGGACAAAAGTGACTCTGCTTCTGCGTCAAACGAGAAACAAAATGCAAAAGCCATTGTGATTGCTGCCCTCAACACAGGATTGATGGTCTGCTGGGATGAAAAGTGTCTTGAGGTATTGGGGGGAAAACATTGAGACAATTTTGAGGGTATTTTCAAATGGCTGAATATTTTTTGGATACCTTCTCGAAATATGCAGAAAGCCAAACATAGGCAAAGTCAACGACTAAACCAACATGTTTCGTTCGGTCCAAACATCTCAGTAACCTATTCGATGCTGTTCGAGGTACATTTTTCGATTGAGCATTTAAAACATTCTCTAACTTGAATTTTCTATTTCAGATTGGAACCGTTTATCTGGCATTTGTGTGCTCAAGATGTTCGAGTTCTTCACTGTATAGCTGATCGTGCATCGTAGTCAAGTTCAAACTTTTTTAAAATTATTTTCGCGGAAATAATCAATCAGTTAGCGCAGAGTAATGAAAAGTTTCAAAACAAATTAATACTTTTTAAAAACAATTAATTTTTATTAATAAAACTTATTTTATTTTCTAATTAATTAAAAATTAAATTAAAAAATTATTGAATTATAAACGGTAGCAGGTAAACTTAAAACATATATCTCAATAATTGAATATGTTTGTAGGAAACTGGATGCCACTTTTGATTTGTCATGATTGAAAACGATAAAAAAATGTTTTACGATTTAAATATTTAAGTTTAGAAAATGATCGTTCGCCAGTTGCTTACCAAACAAAACTTTTATGGATTTTAAAAAATGTATAATTCAAAGAATTTGGCAATCAAGATGGAAAACAGTAATTTCCGTTGCACGGAAGGATATGACGTTAATATTTGGATATGAGTATTGCCACAGATTGTTGATTTACATTTGTTACTAACAAATTGTTAGTTGTAACAAACAGACAAATATGAATTCAAATGTTGTTCACAAAACATGTTTTCATTAAATCACAAAAAGTCTAATTACAAATTTCTCCTCATTGCAGATTTATATTGTGTTTTGATTTTACAATTGCAATTTGTTCCACAAGTTACAGCCAATCAAACAATCTCTTCCATATCAACAAATCAACCGAATCTCCTTCAATACAATAGAAGTTCATCATGCACTGGCATTTACTGTCAATGTGGATCAAGTGCTACAGGACCTGGGTTGTCTTTGTTTTCTGATGCTATCTATCCAAATATGTCCACCATTAAAGACCCATTACGATACGATTACAGCAAAAGATATAGAGTTTGGTATGATTGTGTTGATCAAGAAAACGTTCTAGTGGGCAATAGAGTGCGTGAATGTTCGTATCGAAAATGGATTGGCTCTACATCAGCTCCCAGATGTGGTAAGTTTAGATTAAATTTGGAGACTCAATATCTTAAAATTTTTTAATTTAGCATTTAATTTACGCAATCAAACCAACCTTGAGAGATGGGGTGTTACAACAATGGAGTTCATGCAATCATCACAAAGGGAGAATGGAACAGGCGAATGGGAAGGAATTGGAAGTACATTTAGTTCTCCAAATAATCATCATTCTGAAAGTAGCGTTTTTGAAGCGCAAAATCAACCAAAAGATTGTCTCGATATGGTTTATACGCCCAAACAAGTGTGGACTTTAAGTTTAAGTCAGCAAACTCGAGTTCACTATGTTCGTGTTCAATTTTACGGTGATCAAATCGAGGAATTCAAGAATGAAATCGAGTTTGAGCTTGCTTTAAAGAAAATCAAATTCAAAGAATTGAAAATCGAAATGCCAAGTGAATTGAAATGTGAGAAAGTGATTCCAGCGAAAAAGCCAAATGTTTTGCAAAATCAACTTGTACTGGACTTTCTATGCGAAATTCATGACATTCACAAGTTCATGTATCAATTCCAGTTTTCAGTCCATCCTTCACTGGATCGTTTGTATGCGAGTGAAATTGAAATCAGAATTGCGAATTCAATTAAGAAAAATAAAACAAATTCAACATCAAAATCATCACTATCACTTTGCCAACTTCGACTGTACTCGTTTGATTCCGATTGTGGAGAACCAGATTTACCCGATAACGCAATTTTGAATGTAATTGAAGAAGCGAAACTTAAAGTTTACAAATTCAAATGTAAAGAAAAAGATTTTCAATTGAAAGGAAAAAGTGAAATTGAATGTCGCGATTACGGCAAATGGAGTAACGAGTTTCCTCAATGTCTTCCACGATTAAAACCATGTCCTCCGTTGAGTATCAATCTAACTGGCAATTTCAACGTAACCTATCAAGATGATCATGAATCTCAATTTGAAGTTCCAAATGGATCATTTGCTCGTGTATCATGTAACGTAAAACATAACCAAACAAAATCAACAGAAAATTCACCACAAATTGTGCATCGAGTGTTCTGTAGTGATGGAAACTGGACCGGACTTGAACAAGTCTATGCGAGTTGTACAAAATCTTTCGAATTATCCTCAAAAGATTCAATTACATTGAGTCGAGTGACACTAATTGGACTAATCGCACTTTTATGTGCAATCATCCTCTCAATGTGCGTGTGCATGATAACTCAAATGCGATCAAATAGAAACAAAGTTGACAAAATTCAAGCAAACGAACATCAAAGTATCAATCTTGATTACGCTGAGATTATCTATGATTTACCAGAGTATAATGTACAATCTTATCTTGATTTACATGATGGAAGCAACGATTCGTATTTGCAAATGAATGTTACAAATGAAATGATAAATAATTATCTGTATGAGAATCAGAGATGATAATGTTTTCATAAAGCAATAAAAATAAAAATTTTATTTTGCGCATTTTGGACAGTCGAGAATTATTTTCGCACAATCGTGACACAACTTTCCATGATCACAAGCGAAAAATTGTAATGGTCGAGTGGTGATGAGTTTGGCGCAGAATTGACATTCAAACTGTTGCTTGTTGACTTGTTGACAATCTAAAATTGAAATTTAATTTTAGAAAATTTTGAAATATGATTTTGCTAAATGACCTTTCGATGTCGATGGTTTTTGTTGACATTTGAGACAATCGCCCAATTGGCGAGCACATTCGAAACAGAATTGCAAATGGTCACAACACGTGAATCGAAGCAATTTAGTGGTGATTAATTTGTGACATACTTGACATTTGGTTGTTGATCCGGTTGAAGTGCTTTTGAGTTCTAAAGATAAAAATATTTATTTGAGTTTGAAAGGTTATTACGAAAGATACCATCATTGTGAAATGTTGAGACTACTGGTACAACGTCTAGAGTATTTTGAACTCTGTTCACAAATTTGAATTGTCTCGAAAAGTGTTCACAACAATCGGTTTCGAGCTTTTTGAAGGAAATTTGCTTGTGGCATAATCGACAGATTATTGCTCTATCATCATTTTCGAGATAACCTGAAGTATTAGAAGCTTTTGAATTTTAAAAACATCTCGTGAAAAATATTTACATACCTTGGTTAATTGAATTATTATTATTAAATGTAGACCAAATAATTATTTCTAGATTTAAATAATGATAAAAATATTTTGAATTTTGTAAAAGCATTTACCTTTTGGAATGTTCATGGACATGATCGATTGTTGATTGTTAAACGAAACATTTCCACAAGTAGATGTAGAATTGACATTGATTATTACGTTTGTCAATGAAGAGTTGGAAATTAATAAATCTTTAGAAGGCTTAAAAAGGTCTAATCCAAATTTAAATTTGAATTGTCCGAGGAAAAAGTAACACTGCTGGTGTGAGTCCAGACTCGCCGCTGCATAATATGGCTGAGAGGAAATGTAGATTGAACATTCAAAAACAAGTGATTGGCCGTTGAGAGAGAAGTAGAAGGCTCGTTGTTTCTTGTCGAAACGACAACCAACAATGTCACCAGCTCTCCAACGATTCGACATGTTTCGCACCGGAAAAGAAACTCCATTGTGCCACACGCATTGATTGTAACCATCAAGAGAAATTGAGTATTGATCGTCGCCGATCTCGGTTATGTCCAGATTGGTTCGTTTTGTGGCCCATCCAATTCGCATTGGTCCACTCGTAAGGAGAAATACTTCGTAGTAGTCAATGTCACAACTTGTGGATCGAACACTTTGCCATCCCCAATCGCTTCGTGCGGAAAGTCGATCAAGAGAAAGTTGAAGTTCTTCGGTATGATCTGAAGCATCCAGAGGAGTTTTCCAAATCAGCTCGTCAAATGAGACTGTCAAGCCTTGACTACGAGTTGAACTAAATTTGAGTTGGTTGTACAACTGAGCACACACATAAACTTGATAATCGACAAATTTGGTGTTGATTGAGTTGAGAATTTGTAAAACATTTTGCTGGTGATAATCAATGCTGAGTAAATGATTCAATTTGGTATGTCTTTGAATCTCACCCTTTTCTTCGTCATTCAAATTCAAATTTTCCAGTGCAATCAGCCCAAACAACTGTGTCCATCCGTCATTTGTCTCAGTGAGTGTTCGAGTGAGGTAAATGAAAACTTCACTCCGAATGTGTTTGATGAAATCATAATCAAATAATTCGGAATACCTGATCAAATATGCAAGAACAATGCAAATGTATCGATGTTTGGTTGAGTTTTGTGAAGAGTTGATTTGTAGTTGAAGGTAGGGATAGATAAGTTCAAGTAGTTTTTCTATCCAAACTTTATCAATTTCATCTTCAATCACTTCTCCAATCCAGTGTGCCATTACATCCACTTTATCATCCTCAATCTCTTTGCCCATCACTTCAATGATAGATTGTATGTATCGATTGCATTCGAACCCTTTTTTCAAATTTTCAAGTTTCAATCCCCTAATATGTCGATCATTTTGAATGTCTTCTTCCACACTTTTTATCAATTCGTCACATTTGTCTTGCGTTTGATCACGATAAAACAAATCAACTTGATTATCCACGGTAATATGTTTGAACCAGAACATCCAGTATAAACTATCACCATCATCAATATCACTAGTTTCGATCAATCTATATTTTCTCTCATCTCCATTGCACTCATCGTGGAAATTTCGGAATCGAATATCTCCAGGAACAAACTTGAATGGCGACTGGCCAAAGTTTAAGTAGCACTGTTGATGAGTTGAAAGATTTCCTGTGGCGTAGTATGGCAAAGAAGAAAAGTGTATTTTTGATTGTGAAGATTCAATCTGTTCTCCATTGTAATAGAACGCAAATCGTTTCTTATCAAAGTCGATTAAACAACCAATCACATCACCAAGATGGCAATACTTTTCAAGAATGCATTGTTGTTTATAATATAAAATTTTTACTACTGCTGTTGCTTTATCATCTTTCCAACCAAACGCCAATTCTCTTGTACTCCAACCAAATTTCATCTTTCCATTGCTCAAGATGATTGCTTCGTAAAAATACACACCAGATGTAACACAAAATGAAGACCGGATTGGAACAAAATGTTTTTGATCATTTCTAGCACTGAATTGCTTAGGACAGAGTCTAATTTGACAATCAGAAACGTGAGGCAAATCACAGACATTCGAAATTTTATTCATAGAAATGTCAATAAAAAATTTGTTTTTCAGTATTTCGTCATTTTCGATAACTTTTTTCAAATATATCAACTTTTCACGATGTAAAACAAAATTTGAAACTGTTTTATTGTGATCGCAATCGTTGAGCAGTTTCAAAAAACAATTAAACACAAGATTTGAAAAGTTTACTTCACGCAATTTTTCATGTTTGTCCCATCTGTAATGTTCAATGCTAAACTGTTTCTCCAATAAATTAATCAACTGTGACTTGTATTTTTCAAATGGGAATTGTCTCAATGAATTCTCAATTGTTTTCTCGTAGTCACATCTGTCAATTAGTTTCAATAGACAATCGAACATTCGAATACAAGTTTGGTGACTTGATGAATCTCTAAATACTTTAAAGATATCCATCATCATATCATACAGAATGTGTTTGTCCCATCCGCCCAGCTCTTCATTTAGCTTATTTTCCAGCAGATCAATCAAATGAAGCAGTGAAGATTGATGCTTGTCGAAAGGGAATTGTCTCAATGCAGCCCAAGCAGTCTTAATCGTTTTCCAATGGTCACATGTATCCATTAAATTCGTGATATACTCAAAAATTTGATTACAAGTTTTGCTATTCAACAAATTTTTGAAATCTACCCAACAACGACTCTATTATCTCGCACATTTTTAGATGATTATCCCATTCACACTTTTCTGTTTTCAACTCATTCTCAATCGAATTGAGCAAGTTCTGTAGCAAAAATTGGTATTGTGTGAATGGGAATTGTGTCAAAGCATCCCAAGCACTCTCAATAGTTTCCTCGTGATCACATTTTTATGATTTGGTTCAACAGAAAATTAAAAATCGGCTCACAAGTTAGGCGAGTCAATGAATTTTCACATTTTCCCAATATTATTTTCAACATTCTACAAAATTTTTCATGTTTGTTCATTATTGAAATTTCTGCATACCAGAGCATATCTCCTTTAGATTAATTTTAGGGGGTGGTTGGAGTGTCTGTCACCGATAAGTGTCGGTCACTAATCGAATTAAAATAAAACTCGAATAACTCGAAAACTATTGAACATAGAGAAATGAGATAAAAGACAAAAAGATTGTGCTAATTTTTTCCGATCGAATGGTGTATGGCATTGGCAGGTATAAACTAAAGAAGTAACTGAAAAATGCAAAACAGACAAATGATTGTTGTGTAATTGTTGCAGAAACTGTAACAACAATGACAACAATGCAAATTTTTGGGTTAGGTTAGGTGCCGTGTTAGGATGTGTTCTGGGGTTAGGTTAGGTGCCGTGTTAGGATGGGTTTTGAGGTTAGGTTAGGTGCCGTGTTAGGATGTGTTCTGGGGTTAGGTTAGGTGCCGTGTTAGGATGGGTTTTGAGGTTAGGTTAGGTGCCGTGTTAAAATGGGTGTGTTGGGTTAGGTTAGGTGCCGTGTTAGGATGGGTGTGGGGTTAGTTTAGGTGCCGTGTTAGGATGTGTTCTGGGATTAGGTTTTTAGAGAAATTTATTGATCGATAATCGTACAATGTATCTTATTACAAAACACATCGCATGAGTGCAACATTACATTGCTTTCATTTGTGGTACAATAAATTTCCAAAAGGGTGTGTTGATTTCAGAGAGATTAGTGGTAGACAAAGGTTTAACAGTTTTGGTGTGCTAAACGGTTTTGGTGGTTTGTGATTTTAAGAAAATGAAAACAATTACAATAACTATATATAGAAACATATCATTTACAAGGTGGTTATTTCTTCTGGCGCAGCCTGCTCTTGTCGTATACTACCTCGGAGCCATCCTTCTCATGTTTGGCTAGATCTTCACCGGAGTTCCGATTGCCGGAATCTAATTTTGGTGGGTTTGATGAAAAATGAGCCAATGAATTTGACCGAAAAGAATGCACCATTCCGTGTTTTGCCAACAGATCTATCTCCATTTGCTTAAATGCCTCATTGCGTCCGCCAGGGCCAACCTTCTTCAATTTTGAGAAAAAGTCAGCAATTTCGTCGTCAGATGGCTTGGTTTGAAAAATTGGCACAACATTTCCACTTGAGTTGTTTTCAGTCAAAGTACTCTATCGAGTGCGGTTTTCCACTGAGAGACTTGATAGATTACTTTGACGTGCATTCGGCTAAGGTGGGGTGTTTTGAGGGGTCGAGATGTTGCCCATTGAGGGTGGTGGTGGAGATGTTGGTTGGTTCACTTGAGGAGATGAGTCCGCAGGTGGATTTTGTGGAGGGTTTGGTGGTGTAGGTGGTGTGGGTGGTGTGGGTGGTGTAGGTGGAGTAGGTGGTGTGTGTTGGAGTTCAGGTGGTGCAGGTTGATTGATCATATCGGGACAACCAAAGTCGGTGTTCTCTTCGGCGATCTGGATATGCTTGAGGTAGATTGGACATTGGATGCTGTTTGGGCGATGGAAGAGTGGCACTCGGCAGTTGCAGCACTTCTGTAGTTTACGGCACGGGTTTGGATGGTCTTCTGTGTGTCTATCCCCACATTGGACGCATCGTTTTGGTGTGTCTGGACGACAGCTGGTCGATTTGTGGCCGAATCTGAAGCACTTCTGGCACTGAGTGACGATAAGTTTCTTTTCGATGTTGTTCTCTATATTCGGGCCTGTTTTGAGTTTGAACTGGTGATGAGCCATCAATTGAAACACGCGAGGAGAAACAGCAAGAATGATGTTCATGTTGAAGTCATTTCCTCGACCAAACTCACGAACATTAGCAATTTCATGAGAAGCAGCATTGTTCAGATATTTGGTGTGTGTCTTGATCCTTTCGATGATTTGTTCCCTCATTTGATTGCCACTAATCAAATAGGCTCGCTTCACATTCCTAACCAAAACAGTGGGACGCTTGGGCTTGTGGATTTTTGCGGACAGTCTTCCCGTAAGGGTCAAAGAGAAATTAACTCTTCTGGTCAAGGTCTTTGCTTGCTCGACAGTTTCAAAGTACAAGACGCACCCAGACCTGGTCACCTCCATACCGACAAGTCCATCCATAGGAATAGCATTGTCAATCAGGGTCGAGTACACCTTGCGTGAATGAATGTCAGAGAGATGGGTCGAGTTCACAAAAACTTTGTTTTTGGTTTTGATGATTTCACTTGAAGATGGTTTAGGTTTTGGTGGTTTTTGATTAAATTGAGCAGTGTGGTGCGAAAGCAAAACATTGCCATTTATTTCAGAGAGTATTGAGGTAAATGTGGCTCTGTCCGCAACATGTCCACCCAATATTTGATTGGTCGTTGTTTTGACCGAGTTCAACTGCTCCTTCACTTCAGTCAACAGATTAGTAACAGGATCGTTACTCAAAACCTTCAGTCTTTCGAGAAAATCCGAAAGAATTTGATGAACTTCCTTCTGGTAGCTACTGTTGATGTTCTTATAACTTTTCTCCTTCAAATAGAAGTCAGACAGTTGTTTCTGGGAAATGGTGAGCAAGTTTTTAGTGTCCACGTTTGAGAGAGGAATAGGTGGTTGAGTGATTGATGAGCCCGATGATTTTGTTGTGGTCGATGCATCAGCTTGTGATGAGTTCAGAGGTTGGTTCCCCAAGATTGGGATTTTTGGTGGAATTACTTCTGAGATCCATTGAGAAAACAGAATTAATCAATGGGCGTGTGAGTTCAGCGGGAATCAGCAGATGGGTGGGTTTCAAATGGATCGAATATCAAGAATTTCAGGGAAATATAATAAAAATCAACATCCAGTACAGCGCCAGCCAAACAACAACACACAACACAACAGACCTACTAGCAAGTGGTATATGTGTGGGCCCGTACTCAGAGGACGTTACTCAAAACATCAAAAGGTGGTAATATGGTTTCAAATGGATCGAATATCAAGAATTTCAGGGAAATATAATTAGGGTTGGGTTAGGTTAGGTGCCGTGTAAGGATGGGTTTTGGATTGGGTTAGGTTAGGTTCCGTGTTTGGATGAGTTTTGGGTTAGGTTAGGTTAGGTTAGGTTAGGTTAGGTTAGGTTAGGTGCCTTGTAAGGATGGGTTTTGGGTTAGGTTAGGTGCCGTGTTAGGATGGGTTTTGGGTTGGGTTAGGTTAGGTGCCGTGTAAGGATGGGTTTTGGGTTGGGTTAGGTTAGGGTGCCGTGTAAGGATGGGTTTTGGGTTGGGTTAGGTGCCGTGTAAGGATGGGTTTTGGGTTGGGTTAGGTTAGGTGCCGTGTAAGGATGGGTTTTGGGTTAGGTTAGGTTAGGTTAGGTGCCGTGTAAGAATGGGGTTTGGGTTAGGTTAGGTTAGATGCCGTGTAAGGATGTGTTTTGGGTTAGGGTTAGGTTAGGTGCCGTGTAAGGATGTGTTTTGGGTTGGGTTAGGTTAGGTGCCGTGTAAGGATGTGTTTTGGGTTAGGGTTAGGGTTAGTGCCGTGTTGGAATCAGTTTTTGGTTATGTGGCTAGGTGTTTAGGCGTTTGATTATATCGCTTTGTTAATTATCATTGGGTTAGGCGGGGGTCCGCTGGCAGCTTGCTGTCAGCGGTTTCATCACTAAGTCCCAAAAGCAAAACGTTAGTTTTGCGGGACTTGTACGAATTATCTTTATTTTTCACCTGGTATATGTATTTTTTGCACTGAAATTCACTTAATACATCACAATCATTATCAATCTTATCCTGGTGGTTACATTTTTTCAACTAGTTTCAAGAGATAATAACAAATTCGAATACAAGTTTGGTGGCTTAATGAATCTTTAGACAATTTTAAGATCTCCAACATCATATCATACAGAATGTGTTTGTCCCATCTGCCCAGCTCTTCATTTAATTTCTTTTCCAGCAGATCAATCAAATGAAGCAGTGAAGATTGATGTTTGTCGAATGGAAATTGTCTCAATGCAGCCCAAGCAGTTGTTTCATCGTTGTCCCATTTGTCAATTAGTTTCACAAGATAATCGAACACTACGTTACAAATTCGTCGACTCAACGTATTTTTATATCTTTTCAAAATCTCCTCGATAATTAACGTCAATTTTAAATTCCTGTTTGATCCGCTATGTTCTATATTTACAGTAGTTAATTTGCATTCTAATAAGTCATTCAATTGTTTTAGATCTTGTTCGTTGACTGATGATATCGAAATTTGACTCATAAAACAGTTTAGGAAATAAAATAATGATCTCCAATTAATTTGATAAAAAACATCATATTTTAATAAGCAGCACAAAATTTCTATGACCATCATTTTCGAGCCCATAAGTCTTTTTGTTGAGCATAAAAATAATTCATATCATCGTCACTAGTTATCCATTCTTTCACAATCGTTTTCAATTTTCCATATTTTTCTGTTTTATCCATATTTGATTTATTTGGGTTTAAAAAGTTCGGCATTTTCGCAGTTTAACTCCATTTTCCACATCTATTTCAAATAATAAGATTGCAAACTATCTAATTATGTTATGCTAAAAGACAATACAACATTTTACATTCTAATACAAATAAATCACAATCAGACAAACTCACCAAAATCACAGAATAAGCCAAATTATTGATAGTTTTTTAAGTTGTAGCATAAAGGTTTGATGTAACTTGAAGTTTTAGAGAAACTTTTTGATATATAAAGTCTTGATACTCGATACTTAAGTCAAGCAAGCGCAAAATTCAAATCAGAAATAAATAAACTCATTAATGACAAACTAATCAACATGTATGGTATGTTATTGTCACAACTTAAGCTACACTATCACTATTATTATAGAGATTGTAGTACAGGTGCTGCAGATGATAAAATAAGATATAAATTAATTAACCAACAATACAAAATGTGAGTTGAAATTGTTTATTGCGCAGTTCGCTTATCTCGATGCTTTTGGCAAAAATCAGTTGAACCATCAATCAACGTATGGCTAAAGTTAAACAAGTTTTCATTTGCTGTTCCACTTTTGTCATCAAACCCTATTTGAAACCCAACTATCAATAGAGAATATCTACCAGATAGGTATACAAAAGTTTCTTTTATATGTTTCACCATTTTTACCACCTGTGCCAAACGTGGTAATCAAAAGAGAAACTTTTAAATGCATCTTATCTGTTACCTAAGTAAACACTCAACCACTATTATAATATATCTCTCCCAAAACGGTTGGAATGTAGTACAAACCACAAAATGAATTACACTGCAATTCAACTAACAATAGTTAGACAAGACGTTGGCTCATTCATTTACCCAAATCAACCAAATAAGATAACATGTCCGGAAGACAATTTTACCATTATGGGATTCAATATAAAAATCCACAACTTTCAACATCCAAAAGTTAGACGACACGCAGAAAGAGAAGAAAGCTTGCAAGTACAAAATATTGTTTCGACTTGAACTAAAGTTTTGTTTATCAAATTAAGATTTTTACGTCAAAAATAGATATGAAATTAAATCTTGATTCTATCCGAATCTGGAATCTTCTAGATCAAATGCAAAACGAGTGCAAATCGGGTGAAAAAAATTTCAAAATTCGGCGTTTTGAAGTAAACCTACATAAATGTTTAAAGTGCGATGATTGTTGAGAAAATTTTCTTGTTGATAAAAAAAATGAACATTTCGACATTGACATTTAATCAGTAACTTTTGGTTTTTGTTTTTATCTTCAATTATTCTCTGTGATTTATATTAATTTTTGTGATTTATTTTATAACTTTGTAAGATAACAAATGTCAATAAACTTGATTAGATATATTCAAATATTATAAAAAAATATTAAATTTTGTGACAATTTTCTAATCGATAAATTTTTATCATACACACTTGAAACAGTAGAGAATCATCTTCGCATAATCATAATAAATCTTTCCACTGTCACAGTCGACAAATTTTAAATACGGAAAATTTCATTGATATGTCATATATGGTATTAAAAATTGTAAAATTGTTTAATTTTGATTATTTCTGGAATTGAAATTAATATTATCACTCGTCTGACTAAAAAATTCGACAAACTTACTTTTTTGTTTCTATGTTTGGTAAAGCTGTCTGTGATTGTGTGTTCGTAAATTTGAAAAGTATCAAAAAGTGTTCACAGCAATCGGTTTTGAGTCTTTTGAAGGAAACTTGCTTTTGGCATAGTTGACAGGTTATTGCTCCATCATCGTCTTCGGGATTACCTGTGGCGTTTTAGAAGCAGTACATTTAATTAAAAAATCATATTCACAAACCTTGGATCATACCTTGGTTAGTGGATGGATTGTTAAATTCTGGCATGAGTTGATGCATTTCTACAGCAAAATAAAATAAGCAAAATATTGTTTATTTCGGAAAATTACTTACCATTTGAAATATTAATTGATACTATCGGTTGTTGAGAGTTAAGTGAAACATCTCTAAATGTTGCAGTTGAATTGACATTAATTATTGCGTTGTTTAACGAAGAGTTGGATATTAATGCTTTCTTGGAAGGCTTTCCATAATTGAATTTGAGTTGACCGAGGTAAAAGTAACACTGCTGATGTGAGTACAGACTTGTCGCAGCATAATATGGCTGACTGGAAATGTAAATTGAACAGTCAAATGCAAGTGATTGACCGTTGAGAGTGAAGTAGAAGGCTCGTTGTTTCTTGTTGAAACGACAACCAACAATGTCACCAGCTCTCCAACGTTTCGACATGTTTCGCACCGGAAAAGAAACTCCATTGTGCCACACACATTGATTGTAACCATCAAGAGCAATTGAGAATTGATCATCGCCAATCTCGGTTCGGTTTAGGTTGGTTCGTTTGGTGGCCCATCCAATTCGCATTGGTCCACTCGTTAGGAGAAATACTTCGTAGTAGTGAATGTCACAACTTGTGGATCGAACACTTTGCCATCCCCAATCACTTCGTGCGGAAAGTCGATCAAGAGAAAGTTTGAGTTCTTCGCTTTGATCTGAAGCGTCCAGAGGAGTTTGCCAATTCAGCTCGTCAAATGATCGTTTCGAAACTGTCAAGCCTAGACTATAAGTTGAACTAAATTTGAGTTGGTGTGGTATCGAGTGAGGTAAATGAAAACTTCACTGCGAATGTGTTTGATGAATTCATAATCAAATAGTTCTGAATATTTGATCAAATGTACAAGAACAATGCAAATGTATCGATGTTTGGTTGAGTTTTGTGAAGAGTTGATTTGTAGTTGAAGGTAGGGATAGAGTAGTTCGAGAAGTTTTTCATTGTTTGCTTTATCAATAAATTTATCAATAACTTGTCCAATCCACATTGCTATCACATCCACCTTATCATCTTCAATCACTTTATCCATCACTTCAATGATCGATTGAATGTATCGAACACATTCAAACCCATGCTCGATTTCAACACTTTCAAATTTCTTTTCACGAATTTCTCGATCATTACGAATGTCTTCTTCCACTCTTTTCACCACTTCATCACATTTCATTTGAGTTTGATCATTGTAAAACAAATTAACTTGATTATCTACTGCCGAATGTTTAAACCAATAAATTGAGTCACCGAAATAATTGCAAAATCTTCCTGTTTCAGCCAATCGATATTTCCTCACATCTCCACCACTTGCCTCATGAAAATGTCTTGATTGAATACCTTCAGGAGCAAATTTGAATGGTGACTGACCAAAGTTAAAATGACATTGCTGGTGATGGGAAAGAAGTGCAGTGGCGTAAACGGCGAAAAAAGTAAAGTATATTTTCAACGAACTTATCTGCCGTCCATTGCAGTAGAACACAAACCTCTGTTTGTCAAAGTCAATCAAACATCCAATCACATCACCTGAATGGCAATCAATTTGTTTTGGATTGATACTATTTTGATCATAGCGCAGTATGCTTTTTTGTGTTACATCAAGAAAAACAGAAAATCGTTCTTCACCCTCATCATCAGCTTCCAATTTTTTAAAACTCGCTTGTTGCATGCTCCACCCAATTCGTATTTTTCCATTTGTTATAATTAGCACTTCATAGAAATACACTCCGGACGTGACCGTGAACATAGATCGAACAGGAACAAAATCATCTCCAATATTTCGACCATTTCTCGCTCCGAATCGGTTAGGCGACAATTTGACCAATGGCAATAACTTCACTGGTGTGTCTGACCCCAGCACATTGTCTGCACACCATCGAGCACACCA
This sequence comes from Rhizoglyphus robini, assembly GCA_023373905.1. Lineage (NCBI taxonomy): Eukaryota > Metazoa > Arthropoda > Arachnida > Sarcoptiformes > Acaridae > Rhizoglyphus > Rhizoglyphus robini. The sequence continues at coordinate 14,864 of JAKIJQ010000453.1, read as the reverse complement.
ATCGACTTCGTATTGAGCACAGTCAAAGTTGTCCGGAAAGCCATTCACAAATGGACATTCATCGAAATAAAAATGTTGCTCCAATTTATTCTTTAGTCTTAAACTCAGTTGATTTTCAAAGAATTTCTCAAGACGCAAATTTTCAATCATCAAAATTAAAGGTAAAAGTGTTTTCGTGTGCTTGCAATTGTCTAAGAGTCTCATGAAATAACCAAAAAATAGAATTTGAGTTTTTTTATTCAATAATTTTGTTTGTGTTATAATTTTTGAAATTGCAAGACACCAATTGCGATGTAATTGCCAGTTGGATTGAAGTAAATTTAAATCATTAATTAAAGATTGACAAACTTCAAGTAATAAAGATTGAATTTGGTTGTTTGGAAATTGTGTCAAAGCATCGCTAGCCCGATCAATGGTTCTCTCATCTGCACCTTCGCATCTCTCAATTATTTTCACGTGATACTCAAACATTCTGTGAAGAATTTGGTCACTAAATGAATGTCTGCATTCCGCCAACATCCAACTAATCACTTCACACATTTGCAATTGTTTGTCTTTTGTGAACTTTCTTTCACTCAATTGATTCTCTGAAAATTCAAGTAATTTTAGCAACGATGGTTCGCATTTATCGAACTGAAATGAAAACTTGACGGATTTCAATTGTGCTAATATATCAAAAGTTTGATGAATCGTTTCCTCGTCGTCATAATTTTCAATTACTCTCATGAGATATTCGAATATTCGTGCACAAGCTGTGAAAATCAACACATTTTTGTATTTACTGATAATTTCCTGTATTAGAACACAAAATCGCCCATGTGTTTTCCATTGAAGTTTCGAATTTAATTTGGATTGAACTACATCGATCAATTGAAGCAGCGATGATTGAAATTCGTCAAATTGGATTCGTCTCAGTGCATCCCAAGCTCGATTAATCGTTTCCTCGTGGTCACATACCTCAATTAATTTCAAGAGATAATAAAATATTTGTTCACAAGTTTGGTAACTCATTTTGCATTCAGTCAAAGCCCACAAAATCACTAGACACATTTCTAAATGTTTTTCTTTTTCAAAATTTTTTCTTTTCAGAAAAATTAATCAATTTTTGAATTGAAGGTTCATACTCGTTGAATTGGAATGGATGCTTGTCGAACGGATATTGTACTAATGCAACAAAAGCTTGAAAAATAACATCATCGTCACAATGCTCAATTAGCCTCATGAGATGATGCAACATTCTTTGTCGATTTTGGTGACTCAATAATTCAATATGCGATACAAAGACCAAATTAGTTACTTCACATAATTGTTTATGTCGTTTCCGTCTTAGTTTTTGTTATAGTCAACTGACTTTCCATTTTTTCGATCAATTGAAGAAGAGATGGTTGGAATTCGTTATTTTGGAATTGTTTCAAGGAATTCCATGCAAGATCAATTCTTTCCTCATAATCACATATCTTAGTTAGTTTGTCGTGATAACTGGAAATTCGGGTACGAGTTTCATGACTCAACGAATCTTGACATTTTTCCAGAACATCCTTCATTATTCCACAGATTTCTTTATTTCTGCATTGTTCATTATTCCATCTTTTCGTCAAATCGATTAAATCTAGTAGAAACTGTTGATACTTTGAAAATTGGTATTGTCCAAATGCACACCAAGCTCGATCAATCGTTTCCTCGTGGCCACATTTATCAATAAGTTTTATGAGATAAGCGAAAATTTTCTCACAAATTGTGTAATTTAACAAATCTTTATATTTCTTCAACACTTCCTCCAGCGCCTTACACAGTCGTTTATGCTTGTTCCACACTTTCGTGTCCAAATCATTTTGTATTGAAGCTATTAATTGTAGTAATAAATTTGGATACTTGTCAAATTGGAATTGCATCAATGCATCCCAAGCATTATCAATCGTTTCCTCGTGGTCACATTTGTCAATAAGTTCATCGAGATAAGCGAAAATTTTCTCACAAATTGTGTAATTTAACAAATCTTTATATTTCTTCAACACTTCCTCCAGCGCCTTACACAGTCGTTTATGCTTGTTCCACACTTTCGTGTCCAAATCATTTTGTATTGAAGCTATTAATTGTAGTAATAAATTTGGATACTTGTCAAATTGGAATTGCATCAATGCATCCCAAGCATTATCAATCGTTTCCTCGTGGTCACATTTGTCAATAAGTTCATCGAGATAAGCGAAAATTTTCTCACAAATTGTGTAATTTAACAAATCTTTATATTTCTTCAACACTTCCTCCAGCGCCTTACACAGTCGTTTATGCTTGTTCCACACTTTCGTGTCCAAATCATTTTGTATTGAAGCTATTAATTGTAGTAATAAATTTGGATACTTGTCAAATTGGAATTGCATCAATGCATCCCAAGCATTGTCAATCGTTTCCTCGTGGTCACATTTGTCAATAAGTTCATCGAGATAAGCGAAAATTTTTTTACAATTTGTGTAATTTAGCGAATCTTGATGTCTATTCAACACTCTCTCCAGCGCCTTACACAGTCGCTTATGCTTGTTCCACATTTTATTGTCCAAATCATTTTGCATTGAAGCTATTAATTGTCGTAATAAATTTGGATACTTATCGAATGGGATTAGTCTCAGTGCATCCCAAGCTCGATTAATCGTTTCCTCGTGGTAACATGCCTTAATAATTTTTCACAAGATAATAAAATATTTGTTCACAAGTTTGGTAACTCATTTTGCATTCAGTCAAAGCCAACAAAAATCACTTAGCACATTTCTAAATGTTTTTCTTTTTCAAAATTTTTACTTCTTGAAAAAATAATTAATTTTTGAATTGAAGGTTCATACTCATTGAATTGGAATGAATACTTGTCGAAAGGGTATTGTGATAATGCAACAAAAGCTTGAAAAATAACCTCATCGTCACAATGCTCAATTAGCTTCATGAGATGATGTAACATTCGTTGACGATTTTGGTGACTCAATAATTCAATATGGGATACAAAACCCAATTGGCCACTTCACATAATTGTTTATGTTGTTTCCGTCTTAGTTTTTGTTATATTCAACTTACTTTCCATTATTTGGATCAATTGAAGAAGTGATGGTTGGATTCCTTTCAAGGAATTCAATGCAAGATCAATTATATGCTCGTGTTCACATATCTCGGTTAGTTCTTCGTAATAATTGAACGCTCGAGTACGAGTTTCATGATTCAACGAATCTTGACATTTTTTCCAGAACATCCTTCATTATTCCACAGATTTCTTTATTTCTGCATTGTTCTTTATTCCATCTTTCCGTCAAATCGATTAACTCTAGTAGAAACTGTTGGTACTTGTCAAATTGGAATTTCATCAATGCATCCCAAGCATGATCAATCGTTTCCTCGTAGTCACATTTGTCAATAAGTTTTATTAGATAAGCTGAAAATTTTCTCATAAACTGTGTAATTTAGCGAATCTTTATATTTCTTCAACACTTCCTCCAAAACCTCACACACTCGTTTATGCTTGTCCCATTCACACATTTTCTTGTCCAACTCATTTTTTATTGAATCCATTAATTGTAGTAATAAATTTTGATACTTTTTCAAATTGGAATTGCATCAATTCATCCCAGGCATGATCAATCACTTCCACGTCGTCACATTTATCAATTAGTTTCGAGAGATAATTGAAAAGTAGATAATAAATTTTAGAACACAACAAATCTTCCAATATATGCTCTTTCAATAGATATTTTTTTCCTGCAATGAATTTAAAGATTCTTCTAAATGCGAATGAATCCTCTTCTTTTTTATATTACTTTTTATCCGACTTTTCAAACTCCGAATCGATCAACTGTGTTAGTGAGTCGTGCATGTTGACAGAAGTGTGCAATTCGAGATTGTTAAAGCAAGTTGATTTACTAATCAATGCAAGCAATTTTTCAATATCAATTTCCTTATTTAAAAACTGCTACTGATAATCTTATCATACTGAATACTGTTAACGTTTTGCAGTTTGTCTTTTTGTCCACTTTTTTCACAATTCGGCTCCATTTTCAAATTTTTTTCAAAAACAATATATAATTATGCACTTAAGTTGAATTCATCAAAACCGCTAAAATAGGTTGAATTTAATATGCTTGACATTTTAAAACAGTACTGGTAGATAAGCGATTCTAAATAAAATAAGAAATTAAAAAATGTCAAAATAACAAAATTATACAAACTTTCAATCAGTTACCGTTACAAACAGAGATATGCTGTCTTGCTTCAGATAAGTTTCTTGATTATATTTTCCACTTCAATAAGACGAGAATTTACAAAATTAACAGATTGTAATATATAAATCCAACTCATCAAATAATGTAAATTGATACAAAATATAAACTCCACCACAACAATGTAGACGTACGTAGTATGTTATGTTTAAGTGACGCAATTGGTTGTAGGCAGCTCGATCCACTCAAGTGGATCAACATTGATAAATTATTTTGCCTACTACGTCACATAAATGCGCATGTGACCCATTAGTAATTTTATTCATTGTAAAGAACATAAAATTCTTTTACAATTAAGTGTAACAAAGCATGCTGTTCTCCCGAAACTCACAAATTAATTAATTTCTTATTTGTGTGTATAGTTATCCTGATAAACATACAGCTTATTTAACGAAATAAAAAAACCCAACTAAGTCAGATTTACATGAATTTCGATGCACATCAAGAATACCACATTCTGAATTCCTGATTGAATAAATTTTGTGATTTAATTTTTATTCGTTCACTTTTGCCAATTCACAAATGTAAAAATAAGGTATGTAAATATCCCACGCGGAAACTCAGCAGAGACACTCAAATGCACATTTTACATATACTTGGACTGTTGTGTTATCAGGGGAACAGCAGATAATTTTAGTTGAGTCAAGAGTCCAAAAGTTTGTCGCATATATCACCACCATTAGACATGGATTTAGTAATCAATAGTAAAACTTTTTAAATCCACCTTATCCGTTACCTGAGCAAACACACAGCTACTTTTGTGCTGCCAAACCGTTTAGTAAGTTGTACAAACAATAAAGTCAATTGCACTGCAATAAAACTTGAAAGACAAGACGTTGACTTACTTACTTCCTTTACCAATCAATCAACCAATCAAGATTACATATCCGGAAGACAACAATCAGTTACCTCATGATCACGTGTTATAGTTTTATGAGATAATTGAAGCATTTTGAAAAAAATTGTCCATTGGTTAGAATTATAATAAACTGAGTATTAAATTACAAAAACAAACATATGAGATAATTAATAAAAGTGCAAACTTACTTACCAAATTCACAAAAAAATAACAAATTGTAACTGGGACGAGAATTTTGACAATTGAATCACAAAATTGATGAATAATATTATTTACGAGATATCTTTCAAAAATTATTTCAACAACAACAAAAACAAGCCAGATTTTTAACAAAGAATTCAAAACAAACTAAAAGTATACAACTGAAAAAACACAAGTGACAATCTAACTCACTCAATACAACTACATAACAAATGTATAAGTTGTCTTATTGCGCAGTTAGATAATCTCATCTATGCTCTGACTAGAGCGCCTTACAATTGACATTGTGAGTTTAATTGTTTTTATTATCCATAGCTACTCAAACACAATATAAAGTACAACTAATGTCATAAATCAGTATGATACCAGTATGTTCAAAAAATAAGCCAAACAGTATAGAAGAACAGTCAAATAACTAAAAAATTTATTCGATTATTAAGACGATAATTTACTTTTTAGAAGATTACATTTGATCCTAAGAATTTGTCTTTTGCAAACACAAGTTACAATTCTGCCGTTAAAAAAGATACACTTAAATAACACTGCACAATATGTTTTATCATTAAAAATTACTTATTGAAACGCAGCCACTATGCATTATTTGAAAATACCGTTGATATGGCGTATGGTACGAACAGCAAAATGAATTGCAATGAAATCAAACTTTCAAGACAAGACTTGTATACAGTATACTTGTTCATTTATTCAAATTAAGAATCAAGATTACATGCTAGAACGACGATTATCATGACAATTTTCCCATTAGAGAATTGTAAAGGTGATTTACAGTCGCATCTCCTGATGCTCCCCTTTTTACTCGTTTACGCTGTATATCCTTTTCTCTCTCATGAGTTGCATTGCATGTCTGCTACTGCACCTCCTTCAATGTAACACACACGTTCTGTCTCTCTTCTTCACTTTCCGATTAGACTCGATACCGAGCGGTCGACTCTCATTAAACTCTTCAACATTCTTGCTCGACTATCTTATTTCACCTAATTACATCGTTGGGACATTAGACCAAGTACCCAAGATCCTATTTGTCCTACACTACACAAATCAACCAAACAAGATAACATGTCCGGAAGACGGTTACCATGACAATTTCTCTATTAGGGGATTCAATATGAAAATCCACAACTTTTAAAACTCAAAAGTTAGAAGCCGAAAAGAAATAGAAGAACATTTGTAAGTACAAAATATTGACTTGAACTCAAGTTTATTTATCAAATTAAGATTTTATATCAAAAATTAATCCAAAACTCAATTTTGATTATCTCCCTTACTAGCAAATCATAAGTCTAGAACGAGTCAATTCCAGTTTAAATCGGGTTGAAAATTTTTCAAAGAATTTCGCTGTTTTGAAGTATATCTACTTGAAAATTTACTGTGCGATGATTGATGAGAAAAATGCTCCTGTTGATGAAAAAATGAACATTAGAACCACCCAAAATAAATGATAATTTTTATGATTTTTACATGTCATCTACTTACCAGCTCTTATCGTTCCCGAGTAGTACCAAACAAAATGCGGCACACAGTGCCCAATTTCAACTTAACTTTCAATGTTAACTTTGGATATACACGAATCACCACTAGGTCCTACGCTACCGGTGATTCGTGTATATCCAAAGTTAAGTTGACATTGTTGATGTTTTACCGCACTTGACGAGCACCCACAAGTTATTGAATTTATAGCTAAACTTGAATACCTTTCTATTGTACTACAGTGTAAGAGGAATATTTCCGAACGTTTAGCATACGAAACAAAACCAGACAGTCTACGTCATTTGAGTCCGTTTGATTTGCTTATCTCAACTGGCGCCACCAGACTCACAATTGTCGTTGACATATTTGTTTGCTCAAACACACAAATACTAACCCAAATATTTTATTATACTCTCAATACTATTGCAAACTTAAATTGTAATAACAATAATAATTTATTTTATTTATAATAAATTATGGATCAAATCATATTTGTCCTATCGTATTACCAATCATCGCTCATTGCAGCTCTTGCAGCTCTTGAATCTTTGAACAAGCCGAATTCGCCATGGCTGCCAAGTTGTTCAGTTCACCTAACTTGATTTTTGCTTGAGATGGAACCAGATTCAAGTACTTGCAAAACCATGGTTCGGTTAGATTGAACGGAATTTCTGGGAGGGCAAATGGAAAGGCTTCAGTTTGATCCCAGTTAGAGACGATGATGACTGCAATTGAGATTGCAACGGAAATCAAAATTGACTTGATCATTATTGTTTTGTTTCAAATTTTTCAGAAAGTAAAAATCCTGTAAAATAAAATAGTATTTATTTTTAAATAAATTTAGACAGTAAACTAACCCGCTTTTATTTAAAACGTAATTTCAAATACGAAATTACGATTTTATTATAGATTTTTTATTTGGCTGATTTGGTTGAATAACAGAAATCCTAATTTAAAAGCTTTTCATCGACATTTGAAAAGTGCAAGTTTAGTTCATTCTATAAAATTAATCTTTGCCATTTAAAAAGTATTTGTTTAAAAAAATAGAACAAAAAAATAAAATAAATGTCAGAAAAGTGATTAGTTCTCTGAATTAAATAAAAATATTTATTGAATGGAATATATTATTAAAATTTCCAAAACTGCAATTTTTTTAAATTTGAATTATTTAATCAATTTGACAATTTGTAAGTAAAATCAGGGATAATTTCCCAAATGATAAATTTCAATGTGCAAAAAAACAAAATTTGATTGTAATTGCCAAAAATTTTTGGAATGTCGTTAGCAGACACTCACTTTATCATTTGAAATGACTCATTTGGTTGACATTTATGATTGTCCAGACACATTTTATTGCTCTCACTATTGCAACGCTCAATTGTCATGCTATTTAATTGACATACAAAAATAAATTATGGATCAAACATTTATTTTGTTAGCAAATCATACATTACAATATGAAATTGTGGCCATACTTGTCAATATGATACAAGATCGGCCCGAAACTCATTCATAAGGTTAAAATGGAGATTGGTAAAATAGTTTTTTAAACCATAATTTGTGAGACTATCGAATGTAATCGTTGCACTGGTGGAACTGAACACAAAACACTCGCCAGTGCTGTAACGTTTTCGTTCAAGTTTGGCCAAAATTTCAGCTCAAATGGATTGGACTTTAGCAAAAACAAATATTCAGTAAAGTATTCTGTAACGTATTCATAATCGAGAGAAGGATCGGCTGTTGAGAAGATTGAAGCTTCAGTTGGACACCAAATGGTGATCGTGATTGCACAGAAAACCAAAATTAATTTCATAATTACCAAATGTCTGTTTTGCTGAAGATAAAATTTGAATTTGACTAAATCTGACAGACTTTTTAAATAGATCGCAAATTAAAAATACTAAATTTATTTGGTTGAATGCCAAATTGTAATTTGGATTTCAAAGTCTGTCTGTTAAATGAACCTTTGACATTTTAAAATATTTGTTCTACTGAAAATTAAATTTACTAAAGCTCACTTTTTAGATTAAATAAATCTGGAATTTCAATACTAAATTTCTGCCTTTATTTGGTTGAATGAGACATTGTAACTTTAATTTCAAAGTTTTTTACAAGCAATTTGTTTCTAAGAATTTAACTTTTGACATTTCAAAATATTTAATAGCACAAAATACAAAAAAAAATAATTTGCAAAAATACATATTCTAATGAAAAGTAATTTGTCCTTGGAATAAAATAAAATAAAAAGTGAATTGAAGTAATTTTTATTCCTTAAATTGCAAAACTAGTTTAAACAGAATAATTAACATTTTGTAATAAATATTTTATTAAAAGAAAATGTTGAATTTAAAAATATATAAAAGAAATGTTCTTTATATATTTTTAAAAATTCAAATTTTCAGTTTTAAATTGCATAAAAATTATAGCGAAAATGAATTTTTTCCTAAATTTTAAATTTTAATAATTCTTTAATTTATTCTTAAAATTTCCTAATCATTTGACAATGCATAATTAAACGGTTCAGTTCAATTAAACAGTCATGAATATTTTATTGTAAGAAATGAAGAAAATTTAAAATACAATATAAAATGTATAGTTTTTCTCAAAAATTTTAGTTTCAAATTTGCTGTCTAACATTGTCAAAAATTGTGAAACTTTGACCAAAAATGGATCTTCTCCTAACCCAACCAATTCCCTACAAAAGTTTATCCTATTTTAAGCAATACTTTGATTTGTATTTCAAATTGCAACAAATCGATAACCCTCGAGTCAAATATCGTAAATTTGTTCTAATCAATTTACTCCTACTTTACGAGATAATGCACTTTACCTATTTGTATGTGTCATCAAAAATCAATCTCGATAACCCGCCACATGATGCACTGGTAATGTTGCTGATAAAATTCAATCTACCCGCAGAAATGCATTTGATTGGAATTGCCATTTCGGGCATGTCTGTCTACTTTCTGTATGTTGCATTCTTTAGCAAAGATAACGATGAATGGAACAGACTGCTGTATGACTTATTGGTGCTTAAGAAGAACAATCACAAACACTTCTTTATTGAGTCGACTTTTGGGGGCAAACCAATTGGAAATCATATTCGAGTGTTCGCTTGGTTGGTGTTGAATTTTTGTCAAATTTCAAATATGGTAGTCAGTAAGTAATTTTACGATTTTCAGACCTTTCTATTATTTAATATTTCCAATATTTTTAGACATTTTGATAGTGATCTTTGAGTACAACTTCTTGACCAACATGTTCTCGTTGTCTGAACCCATTTGGACATTTCGAACTCAAATTGATTTGGCCATCATCTACCTGACACTGTACGTCTTTTGCTACACTCATGTAACACTGTTTGCCTGGGCCATCATTGTGTTTCGTCTCTATCAAATTCATCTCACCCAACTGTCCCACTTTATATCACAACTTAATGTTCGCAATTTGATTAAATTGAACCAATTCAAACGTGAATACATTCGAATGTTGCGAGTAACGTTGGGTTTTAATAAATTTGCTGGTCAAATCATTTTGGCACTCTGTTTGGTGTATGGTCCGTTGAATGTTGTTCTGGTTTGTGTGCTCATTCTACGTAAATTGGATTTGTCTGTACAATTCTTTGTGATTGCTAATTGGTATCAGCAATTCAACACTATATTTACTGTTCATTTAATTTTGGCTAAACTGAATCACCGAATCAAGTCACTGGCACGCAAATACGTTCGAGCCAACATTCGAGTCAAGTACACGAATCGAAAGTATAAAATACGCAACGATTGCTTCATTCAGGCATTCTACACCAGACGACCTTACGGGTTTACTTATCATACTTTTGGACGTATTTCTATGGGTTCGTTTGGAAAGGTGATTTTTTTTCCTTTAGAGATTTTTTAAAATTTTTTTTGCACCTTTTGCAGTACATTCTGCTTTATGGAGAGTTGCTGATGTTTGTGTACAAATTATAAATAAGAGTTTGAAGTTACGTGGACTAAATTAAAGCTTAGAAGTGAACTTCATATTTCCAAAAAAGCAAAAAGTATAGTAGCATACTAGTCTTGATTTTGCCTCCAAAAATGTACGAAAATTGCCCGAAATAAATTGCAAATATTTAAAAATTGCTCGGTTAATAGCGAAATGAAAAGTCATTAGTTCTCATTGTGAAAGTTTGTAATTCAAATTTAAATTATTTGGAAAACATTTAAATTTCAAACTGTTTGCTTAGTCATGAATATTTTAACAAGAAATATAATAAATGCACTAAAATGACCGACTTTTTATTTAAATTAAAATTAAAATTAAAATAACAGGGCCATAACACGGACGTACAGATATCCCGGGCCCCAAATAGACATTTTTTTAGAATGAGTATCTTTATTTCCCTTTTACCGATTTTGATGATTGATCAATTCTACATGATTTTTTTTCAGTAGAATTCATTTTTGATATCAGATTTGTTTCAAAGTGTCGTTTTCTGGTGCCTAGTTCCAGGATTCTAAAGTTCCAAAATGGATATTATGGCAAGTTATACATCAAAATGCGCAGGAAGAAGAGTAGAATTGATTTATTCAAAGAACGGAGTGATAGGAAGCAATCTGGCGAAGTGGATCCTTCTGGAACTTTGGGTCCCGAGTACCGGTGCGCCGGCCCTAAGGAACATCCTGGTAAAGTTTCAGCACCCTAGACATCGTGGAAGTACTCACCACAGAGTGCAAAGATGGCACGGCGAACGGGTTATTCTCCTACTTTGATGCCATGTTCAGTTTCTTTTTGACAATAAACAAAAAGAATATGCTCACGTACGATATGATCTATTGTATATGTTTAACACACACAAAAATGAAATGCTATTAGTAAACATTAAAATTATTTACAGCCAATTGCTTCAGCGTACCATGTGAAACGATTTGTTACTGATTCGGTAGTTTCCAAACAAGCGAAACGCATAGTTGTACAACAGTCGACTGTCTTGGAGAGCTTCTGCCTGGGGGAGGGGGAGGGAATTGAGAATCAATTTGAAGACGAGAGTAATGTATCCTACCTTCAACAAATTTCGACCCAAAATGCCATGTTTCCCACCATGCCTATTTCCGTAGCACTGATAGAATTTACGATTTTGCACAGTAATTCGCTGGAATTTCTTGACCACTGCTCCACAGAAAGCAATCAACACAAATTCATTGAGAACAATGCCAAACACAAGAAGGACGACTATGGCTCGCAGTGCCAAGTGCAGCTCACTGGCAAACAGACACATCAGCACAATGTAGCATTGAAATGAAATGAATGAAGCCAAAATTGTGGACAAGAGCGGTGACCAGAATCGAGCATACTCTCGAACATGTTGGCACACTGTGCAAATTGCAATGTTCACGCCAATGTATCGCAACCAGAGTCGCTGATGAGCAATTTGATGGTGATGCATTCTCAAATTTGGATGCGAAAGTTGGCGCACTTTTGCATTGATTTCACTCAATTCGGTTAGCAAACTTGCCTGTTGTATGGTAATGTATTTGCTCGCTAAAACAACATAGCATGGAAGTGTGTATATAACTAAATAAAAGAAAAAATATATTTGTTATCAACAAAAATACTAAAATTCTTATAATTATTCTTTTATAAAAAACACTCACATACAACACAGGAATAGACTAATATGGTAGGCGAAAAAATCCAATAGACAATCGAAGTCAGACTGAGTTGATAAGCAGAATTTATGAACAAAACATTTACGTAGACGAATATAATTGAAACCATAAACATTGGCACCTCCATGGCCAGGACAAAATTCAGAAATCGTTTTCTATATTTGCTCATTTGGATAACATCCGCTAAATATTTATGGATTTAAATAAAAATAAAAATTTATTGTATGATTGGGCACATTATATATGTGTGATAAATATGATTGGCCGAAACGGAATTGATTGGCCATCTCACATCTTGGAACATTCAACTTCCGGTGGAAGCGGGTTCCAAAACAAATAAAAATTCTCGTTTTAACAACTTTGAAAAATTCTCCTGACCTCGCAATTAGACCAAAAATTCTCAAAATTTAAATACATACTATTACTGACCCATAAATTCAATTTTTGGTGTCAGATGTTCCAATTGGAACGATTGAGTTATTTCCAAAAAATAAACTTTTGGCAAATTTTATGCGTTAAAAGCACTCCTGAATCATACTAAAAATTAGCCACAAGTAAATGTACATGTTCAAATTTAAGTTCCAATTGGAACAAAAAAAATATTTTCTAATTATATTTAATTTTTTATTCCAATTGGAACCTTAATTCTGCTCTAATTTTTTTTAAGTTTAATAATTTTAGGATAATTTTGGCTTGTTTTAAAACCTGAAAAATGGAACAAAAATGTTTTTTTAAATGATCCAATCGTTCCAATTGGAACACCTCACACCAAAAATTGATTATATGCGTCAGCAGTAGCATGTATTTAACTTTTGAGAATTTTTGGTCTAATTGCAAGGTCAGGAGAATTTTTCAAAGTTGTTAAAACGAGAATTGTTATCTATTTTGGAACCCGCTTCCGCCGGAAGTTGAATGTTCCAAGATGTGAGATGGCCAATCAATTCCGTTTCGGTCAAGCATATTTATCACACATTTTTACTAACTCCGGGGTTTGCTGTGACCCTCGCCCAAAACTTTTTGCCGCACCCAGTATAATAATATACAAGCAACCAAAAGAAATACCTTTTTTTTAAGTTGTTTAAAAAATAAAAAAAAAAAAAAAAAAAAAAAAAAAAAAAAAAAAAAAAAAAAAAAAAAAAAAAAAAATAAAAAAATAAAAAAAAAAAAAAAAAAAAAAAAAAAAAAAAAAAACAACAAAAAAAAAAAACACAAAAAAAAAAAAAACATAAAAAAAAAAAAAAAAAAAAAAAAAAAAAAAACGGACAAAAACGAAAAAATCCAAGAAATTTTTTAAAAAAATAAATAAATAAAAGAGAAAAAATTAAAAAAAAAAAAAAAAAAAACAATAAAAAATAAAAAAAAATTTTTTTTATTGGTTTGTTCAGGAAAAATCAAAAAGCTTTCCTTTATTTGCGGAGTAAAGAGCAATGCCAGCCAACAGCCAGGACAAAACAAGTACACACTGAGAAAGAGCATATTCATCTGGGGCCAAACAGGCCGTGGAGTGTACTGATGGATAAAGTTGTAAGGACTGGTTGCCAATTGTGACCAATCGATGTGACACAAGGCACGAGACTCGCACTCCAGTCCTAAAATACCGTACACATAAACCCAGGTGAACAACAGCAGGCCCACCCAGTAACATTTGCGAATTTGATTCAAATCATAGCGACAACTCTCGAGTCGAATCACGTCCAACTGATTGTGATGAGCATAGAAGCTGAGTTTGAGAACAGATGCAGCTTTCTTAAATGCAATCATTGCTTGATTGAACTCCACAATCGGAGACAAATTTTATTACAATTCTTCTTTCAAATTTAACACAAAATTATTCTGCCGCTCGACAAAGAATACAAAAAATACTGCAAAGTTGAAGTAAATTAAAAATGCTACTGTTTTCGATCGACTTTTAAAGTTTTCATTAGATTTCTTCTTCTTATTATTCTGAGTTTGAGTTTGCAATGCAAATAAATCTTCAAATAAAGTTTTGTCGACAATAAATTATAATCTACTTACATTTAAAATACTATGATATCTAAAAATACGTTTTCTACTGGCACACGTGTATAAATTAAATTAAGTTTCCTTATCTGATGATAACGATAAACCAAAAATGTCATTAATATTTTAATATTTTTTATTAAGCATTATTATTGTGAATATAATAAAGAATTTTTATTATTGATTTTTAAATTGACTTCTATTTAATGTGACATTTATTAATCATTAATTATTGCAAAAAATATTAAACATTAAAATGCAACGAAAACCAAAATTGATTTCATCATTAAGAAAATGTTTGCTTTGCTGGCAAAAATAAAATTTAAATAAATCTGACTGACTTTTAAAATTGAAGGCAGCAAAATTGTCGTTGCAGAGTCGTTCTAATTAAAAACTCAGTAATAATAAATCGCA
>JAKIJQ010000452.1:0-53142 GCA_023373905.1 Rhizoglyphus robini | reverse complement strand
TGGACGGTTGCGGCACCGTATGGACGGTAGCGGAAATGGAAATAGGATGAATCTAACCTATTTCCATGGCCGAGATAAACTTGTTCAATCAAATAGCCGATACATGGTATCAGCCAATATAGGAATTACGGCACTGATATGGACAGTTGCGGCACTGAATGTGACGGTTGCGAGCACTGATATGGATAGTTGCGGCACCGATATAGTTGATTGCGGCACCGATATGGACAGTTGCGGCACCGATATGGACAGTTGCGGAAATGGAATAGGATGAATCTAACCTAGCTGCATGGCCGAGATAAGCTTGTTCAATCAAATAGCCGATACATACGGTATCGGCCAATATAGAGTTGCGGCACTGATATGGACAGTTGCGGCACTGATATGGATAGTTGCGGCCCCGATATGGACAATTGCGTCACCGATATGGACAGTTGCGGCACCGATATGGACAGTTGCGGCACCGATATGGACAGTTTCGGCACCGATATGGACAGATGCGGCACTGATATGGATAGTTGTGGCACCGATATGGACAGTTGCGGCACCGATATGGACAGTTTCGGCACCGATATGGACAGTTGCGGCACCGATATGGACAGTTGCGGCACTGATATTGACAGTTGCTGCACTGATATGGATAGTTGCGGCACCGATATTGACGGTTGCGGCCCGATATGGACAATTGCGTCACCGATATGGACAGTTGCGGCACCGAGATGGACAGTTGCGGCACCGATATGGACAGTTTCGGCACTGATATGGACAGTTTCGGCACCGATATGGACAGTTGCGGCACCGATATGGACAGTTGAGGCACTCATACGAACAAGTTATCCTCGTACTGATACTTTTTTGAGTATCAGTCCGAGGATGAGTTGCGGCACTGATATGGACAGTTGCGGCACTGATATGGATAGTTGCGGCCCCGATATGGACAATTGCGTCACCGATATGGACAGTTGCGGCACCGACATGGACAGTTGCGTCACCAATATGGACAGTTTCGGCACTGATATGGATAGTTGCGGCACCGATATGGACAGTTGCAGCACTCAAACGAACATTTATTCTCGTACTGATACTTTTTTGACTATCATTCTGAGGATGATTTGCGGCACTGATATGGACATTTGCGGCACTGATATTGACAGTTGCGTCACTGTTATGGATAGTTGCGGCACTGATATTGACAGTTGCGGCAAAGAATATGGACAGTTGCGGCACTGATATGGACAGTTGCGGCACCGATATGGACAGTTGCGTCACTGATATGGATAGTTGCGGCACCGATATGGACAGTTGCGGCACCGATATGGACAGTTGCGGCACCGATATGGACAGTTGCCGAAATGGAAATAGGATGAATCTAACCTATTTCCATGGCCGAGATAAGTTTGTTCAGTCAAACAGCCGATACATATGGTTGCGGCCAATATAGAGTTGTGGCACTGATATGGACAGTTGCGGCACTGATATTGACAGTTGCGGCACTGATATGGATAGTTGCGGCACCGATATGGACAGTTGCGGCACCGATATGGACAGTTGCGGCACCGATATGGACAGTTGCGGAAATGGAAATAGGATGAATCTAACCTATTTCCATGGCCGAGATAAGTTTGTTCAGTCAAACAGCCGATACATATGGTTGCGGCAATGGAAATAGGATGAATCTAACCTATTTCCATGGCCGAGATAAACTTGTTCATTCAAATAGCCGAGACATACGGTATCGGCCAATATAGAGTTGCGGCACTGATATGGATAGTTGCGGCACCGATATGGACAGTTGCGGCACCGATATGGACAGTTGCGGCAATGGAAATAGGATGAATCTAACCTATTTCCATGGCCGAGATAAGTTTGTTCAGTCAAACAGCCGATACATATGGTTGCGGCAATGGAAATAGGATGAATCTAACCTATTTCCATGGCCGAGATAAGCTTGTTCAATCAAATAGCCGATACATACGGTATCGGCCAATATAGAGTTGCGGCACTGATATGGACAGTTGCGGCACTGATATTGACAGTTGCGGCACTGATATGGATAGTTGCGGCACCGATATGGACGGTTGCGGCCCGATATGGACAGTTGCGGCACTGATATGGACAGTTTCGGCACCGATATGGACAGTTGCGGCACCGATATGGACAGTTGAGGCACTCATACGAACAGTTATCCTCGTACTGATACTTTTTTGAGTATCAGTCCGAGGATGAGTTGCGGCACTGATATGGACAGTTGCGGCACTGATATGGATAGTTGCGGCCCCGATATGGACAATTGCGTCACCGATATGGACAGTTGCGGCACCGACATGGACAGTTGCGTCACCGATATGGACAGTTTCGGCACTGATATGGATAGTTGCGGCACCGATATGGACAGTTGCAGCACTCAAACGAACATTTATTCTCGTACTGATACTTTTTGACTATCATTCTGAGGATGATTTGCGGCACTGATATGGACATTTGCGGCACTGATATTGACAGTTGCGTCACTGTTATGTATAGTTGCGGCACTGATATTGACAGTTGCGGCAAAGAATATGGACAGTTGCGGCACTGATATGGACAGTTGCGGCACCGATATGGACAGTTGCGTCACTGATATGGATAGTTGCGGCACCGATAT
This sequence comes from Rhizoglyphus robini, assembly GCA_023373905.1. Lineage (NCBI taxonomy): Eukaryota > Metazoa > Arthropoda > Arachnida > Sarcoptiformes > Acaridae > Rhizoglyphus > Rhizoglyphus robini. Next base: position 50,498 of record JAKIJQ010000452.1, on the reverse strand, counting down.
GGACAGTTGCGGCACCGATATGGACAGTTGCGGCACCGATATGGACAGTTGCGGAAATGGAAATAGGATGAATTTAACCTATTTCCATGGCCGAGATAAGTTTGTTCAGTCAAACAGCCGATACATATGGTTGCGGCCAATATAGAGTTGCGGCACTGATATGGACAGTTGCGGCACTGATATTGACAGTTGCGGCACTGATATGGATAGTTGCGGCACCGATATGGACAGTTGCGGCACCGATATGGACAGTTGCGGCACCGATATGGACAGTTGCGGAAATGGAAATAGGATGAATCTAACCTATTTCCATGGCCGAGATAAGTTTGTTCAGTCAAACAGCCGATACATATGGTTGCGGCAATGGAAATAGGATGAATCTAACCTATTTCCATGGCCGAGATAAACTTGTTCATTCAAATAGCCGATACATACGGTATCGGCCAATATAGAAGTTGCGGCACTGATATGGATAGTTGCGGCACTGATATGGACAGTTGCGGCACCGATATGGACAGTTGCGGCAATGGAAATAGGATGAATCTAACCTATTTCCATGGCCGAGATAAGTTTGTTCAGTCAAACAGCCGATACATATGGTTGCGGCAATGGAAATAGGATGAATCTAACCTATTTCCATGGCCGAGATAAGCTTGTTCAATCAAATAGCCGATACATACGGTATCGGCCAATATAGAGTTGCGGCACTGATATGGACAGTTGCGGCACTGATATTGACAGTTGCGGCACTGATATGGATAGTTGCGGCACCGATATGGACGGTTGCGGCCCGATATGGACAATTGCGTCACCGATATGGACAGTTGCGGCACCGACATGGACAGTTGCGTCACCGATATGGACAGTTGCGGCACCGATATGGACAGTTGCGGCACCGATATGGACAGTTTCGGTACTGATATGGATAGTTGCGGCACCGATATGGACAGTTGCGGCACCGACATGGACAGTTGCGGCACCGATATGGACAGTTTCGGTACTGATATGGATAGTTGCGGCACTGATATGGATAGTTGCGGCACCGATATGGACAGTTGCGGCACTCATACGAACAGTTATCCTCGTACTGATACTTTTTTGACTATCATTCTGAGGATGATTTGCGGCACTGATATGGACATTTGCGGCACTGATATTGACAGTTGCGTCACTGTTATGGATAGTTGCGGCACTGATATTGACAGTTGCGGCAAAGAATATGGACAGTTGCGGCACTGATATGGACAGTTGCGTCACTGATATGGATAGTTGCGGCACCGATATGGACAGTTGCGGCACCGATATGGACAGTTGCGGCACCGATATGGACAGTTGCGGAAATGGAAATAGGATGAATCTAACCTATTTCCATGGCCGAGATAAGTTTGTTCAGTCAAACAGCCGATACATATGGTTGCGGCAATGGAAATAGGATGAATCTAACCTATTTCCATGGCCGAGATAAGCTTGTTCAATCAAATAGCCGATACATACGGTATCGGCCAATATAGAGTTGCGGCACTGATATGGACAGTTGCGGCACTGATATTGACAGTTGCGGCACTGATATGGATAGTTGCGGCACTGATATGGACAGTTGCGGCACCGATATGGACAGTTGCGGCACCGATATGGACAGTTGCGGAAATGGAAATAGGATGAATCTAACCTATTTCCATGGCCGAGATAAGTTTGTTCAGTCAAACAGCCGATACATATGGTTGCGGCAATGGAAATAGGATGAATCTAACCTATTTCCATGGCCGAGATAAACTTGTTCATTCAAATAGCCGATACATACGGTATCGGCCAATATAGAAGTTGCGGCACTGATATGGATAGTTGCGGCACCGATATGGACAGTTGCGGCACCGATATGGACAGTTGCGGCAATGGAAATTGGATGAATCTAACCTATTTCCATGGCCGAGATAAGTTTGTTCAGTCAAACAGCCGATACATATGGTTGCGGCAATGGAAATAGGATGAATCTAACCTATTTCCATGGCCGAGATAAGCTTGTTCAATCAAATAGCCGATACATACGGTATCGGCCAATATAGAGTTGCGGCACTGATATGGACAGTTGCGGCACTGATATTGACAGTTGCGGCACTGATATGGATAGTTGCGGCACCGATATGGATAGTTGCGGCACTGATATGGATAGTTGCGGCACCAATATGGACAGTTGCGGCACCGATATGGACAGTTTCGGCACCGATATGGACAGTTGCGGCACCGATATGGACAGTTGCGGCACTGATATGGACAGTTGCGGCACTGATATTGACAGTTGCGGCACTGATATGGATAGTTGCGGCACCGATATGGACGGTTGCGGCCCGATATGGACAATTGCGTCACCGATATGGACAGTTGCGGCACCGATATGGACAATTGCGTCACCGATATGGACAGTTGCGGCACCGATATGGACAGTTGCGGCACCGATATGGACAGTTGCAGCACTCATACGAACAGTTATCCTCGTACTGATACTTTTTTGACTATCATTCTGAGGATGATTTGCGGCACTGATATGGACATTTGCGGCACTGATATTGACAGTTGCGTCACCGATATGGACAGTTTCGGCACCGATATGGACAGTTGCGGCACCGATATGGACAGTTGCGGCACTGGTATGGACAGTTGCGGCACTGATATTGACAGTTGCGGCACTGATATGGATAGTTGCGGCACCGATATGGACAGTTGCGGCACCGATATGGACAGTTGCGGCACCGATATGGACAGTTTCGGCACTGATATGGACAGTTGCGGCACCGATATGGACAGTTGCGTCACTGATATGGATAGTTGCGGCACCGATATGGACAGTTGCGGCACCGATATGGACAGTTTCGGCACCGATATGGACAGTTGCGGCACCGATATGGACAGTTGCGGCACTGATATGGACAGTTGCGGCACTGATATGGATAGTTGCGGCACCGATATGGACAGTTGCGGCACCGATATGGACAGTTGCGGCAATGGAAATAGGATGAATCTAACCTATTTCCATGGCCGAGATAAGTTTGTTCAGTCAAACAACCGATACATATGGTTGCAGCAATGGAAATAGGATGAATCTAACCTATTTCCATGGCCGAGATAAGCTTGTTCAATCAAATAGCCGATACATACGGTATCGGCCAATATTAAGTTGCGGCACTGATATGGACAGTTGCGGCACTGATATTGACAGTTGCGGCACTGATATGGATAGTTGCGGCACCGATATGGACAGTTGCAGCACTGATATGGATAGTTGCGGCACCGATATGGACAGTTGCGGCACCGATATGGACAGTTTCGGCACCGATATGGACAGTTGCGGCACCGATATGGACAGTTGCGGCACCGATATGGACAGTTGCGGCACTGATATGGACAGTTGCGGCACTGATATTGACAGTTGCGGCACTGATATGGATAGTTGCGGCACCGATATGGACGGTTGCGGCCCGATATGGACAATTGCGTCACCGATATGGACAGTTGCGGCACCGATATGGACAATTGCGTCACCGATATGGACAGTTGCGGCACCGATATGGACAGTTGCGGCACTGATATGGACAGTTGCGGCACTCATACGAACAGTTATCCTCGTACTGATACTTTTTTGACTATCATTCTGAGGATGATTTGCGGCACTGATATGGACATTTGCGGCACTGATATTGACAGTTGCGTCACCGATATGGACAGTTTCGGCACCGATATGGACAGTTGCGGCACCGATATGGACAGTTGCGGCACTGATATGGACAGTTGCGGCACTGATATTGACAGTTGCGGCACTGATATGGATAGTTGCGGCACCGATATGGACAGTTGCGGCACCGATATGGACAGTTGCGGCACCGATATGGACAGTTTCGGCACTGATATGGATAGTTGCGGCACCGATATGGACAGTTGCGGCACCGATATGGACAGTTGCTGCACCGACATGGACAGTTGCGTCACCGATATGGACAGTTTCGGCACTGATATGGATAGTTGCGGCACCGATATGGACAGTTGCGGCACTCATACGCACAGTTATCCTCGTACTGATACTTTTTTTGACTATCATTCTGAGGATGATTTGCGGCACTGATATGGACATTTGCGGCACTGATATTGACAGTTGCGGCAAAGAATATGGACAGTTGCGTCACCGATATGGACAGTTGCGGCACCGATATGGACAGTTTCGGCACCGATATGGACAGTTGCGGCACTGATATGGACAGTTGCGTCACCGATATGGACAGTTGCGGCACCGATATGGACAGTTGCGGCACCGATATGGACAGTTTCGGCACCGATATGGACAGTTGCGGCACTGATATGGACAGTTGCGGCACTGATATGGATAGTTGCAGCCCCGATATGGACAATTGCGTCACCGATATGGACAGTTGCGGCACCGACATGGACAGTTGCGTCACCGATATGGACAGTTTCGGCACTGATATGGATAGTTGCGGCACCGATATGGACAGTTGCGGCACCGATATGGACAGTTGCAGCACTCATACGAACAGTTATCCTCGTACTGATACTTTTTGACTATCATTCTGAGGATGATTTGCGGCACTGATATGGACATTTGCGGCACTGATATTGACAGTTGCGTCACTGTTATGGATAGTTGCGGCAATGATATTGACAGTTGCGGCAAAGAATATGGACAGTTGCGGCACTGATATGGACAGTTGCGGCACCGATATGGACAGTTGCGGCACTGATATGGATAGTTGCGGCACCGATATGGACAGTTGCGTCACCGATATGGACAGTTGCGGCACCGATATGGACAGTTGCGGCACCGATATGGACAGTTTCGGCACCGATATGGACAGTTTCGGCACCGATATGGACAGTTTCGGCACCGATATGGACAGTTGCGGCACTGATATGGACAGTTGCGGCACTGATATGGATAGTTGCGGCCCCGATATGGATAATTGCGTCACCGATATGGACAGTTGCGGCACCGACATGGACAGTTGCGTCACCGATATGGACAGTTTCGGCACTGATATGGATAGTTGCATCACCGATATGGACAGTTGCGGCACCGATATGGACAGTTGCGGCACTGATATGGACAGTTGCGGCACTGATATGGATAGTTGCGGCCCCGATATGGACAATTGCGTCACCGATATGGACAGTTGCGGCACCGATATGGATAGTTGCGGCACTGATATGGATAGTTGCGGCACCGATATGGACAGTTGCGGCACCGATATGGACAGTTGAGGCACTCATACGAACAGTTATCCTCGTACTGATACTTTTTGAGTATCAGTCCGAGGATGAGTTGCGGCATTGATATGGACAGTTTCGGCACCGATATGGACAGTTGCGGTAATGTTATGGACAGTTGCGGCACTGATATGGATAGTTGCGGCACCGATATGGACAGTTGCGGCACCGATATGGACAGTTTCGGCACCGATATGGACAGTTGCGGCACCGATATGGACAGTTGCGGCACTGATATTGACAGTTGCGGCACTGATATGGATAGTTGCGGCACCGATATGGACGGTTGCGGCCCGATATGGACAATTGCGTCACCGATATGGACAGTTGCGGCACCGATATGGACAGTTGCGGCACCGACATGGACAGTTTCGGCACTGATATTGATAGTTGGGGCACCGATATGGACAGTTGCGGCACCGATATGGACAGTTGAGGCACTCATACGAACAGTTATCCTCGTACTGATACTTTTTGAGTATCAGTCCGAGGATAAGTTGCGGCACTGATATAGACAGTTGCGGCACTGATATGGATAGTTGCGGCCCCGATATGGACAATTGCGTCACCGATATGGACAGTTGCGGCACCGACATGGACAGTTGCGTCACCGATATGGACAGTTTCGGCACTGATATGGATAGTTGCGGCACCGATATGGACAGTTGCAGCACTCAAACGAACATTTATTCTCGTACTGATACTTTTTTGACTATCATTCTGAGGATGATTTTCGGCACTGATATGGACATTTGCGGCACTGATATTGACAGTTGCGTCACTGTTATGGATAGTTGCGGCACTGATATTGACAGTTGCGGCAAAGAATATGGACAGTTGCGGCACTGATATGGACAGTTGCGGCACCGATATGGACAGTTGCGTCACTGATATGGATAGTTGCGGCACCGATATGGACAGTTGCGGCACCGATATGGACAGTTGCGGCACCGATATGGACAGTTGCGGAAATGGAAATAGGATGAATCTAACCTATTTCCATGGCCGAGATAAGTTTGTTCAGTCAAACAGCCGATACATATGAAGTTGCGGCAATGGAAATAGGATGAATCTAACCTATTTCCATGGCCGAGATAAGCTTGTTCAATCAAATAGCCGATACATACGGTATCGGCCAATATAGAGTTGCGGCACTGATATGGACAGTTGCGGCACTGATATTGACAGTTGCGGCACTGATATGGATAGTTGCGGCACCGATATGGACAGTTGCGGCACCGATATGGACAGTTGCGGCACCGATATGGACAAGTTGCGGAAATGGAAATAGGATGAATCTAACCTATTTCCATGGCCGAGATAAGCTTGTTCAATCAAATAGCCGATACATACGGTATCGGCCAATATAGAGTTGCGGCACTGATATGGACAGTTGCGGCACTGATATGGATAGTTGCGGCCCCCGATATGGACAATTGCGTCACCGATATGGACAGTTGCGGCACAGATATGGACAGTTGCGGCACCGATATGGACAGTTTCGGCACCGATATGGACAGTTGCGGCACTGATATGGATAGTTGCGGCACCGATATGGACAGTTGCGGCACCGATATGGACAGTTTCGGCACCGATATGGACAGTTGCGGCACCGATATGGACAGTTGCGGCACTGATATTGACAGTTGCGGCACTGATATGGATAGTTGCGGCACCGATATGGACGGTTGCGGCCCGATATGGACAATTGCGTCACCGATATGGACAGTTGCGGCACCGAGATGGACAGTTGCGGCACCGATATGGACAGTTTCGGCACTGATATGGACAGTTTCGGCACCGATATGGACAGTTGCGGCACCGATATGGACAGTTGAGGCACTCATACGAACAGTTATCCTCGTACTGATACTTTTTTGAGTATCAGTCCGAGGATGAGTTGCGGCACTGATATGGACAGTTGCGGCACTGATATGGATAGTTGCGGCCCCGATATGGACAATTGCGTCACCGATATGGACAGTTGCGGCACCGACATGGACAGTTGCGTCACCGATATGGACAGTTTCGGCACTGATATGGATAGTTGCGGCACCGATATGGACAGTTGCAGCACTCAAACGAACATTTATTCTCGTACTGATACTTTTTTGACTATCATTCTGAGGATGATTTGCGGCACTGATATGGACATTTGCGGCACTGATATTGACAGTTGCGTCACTGTTATGGATAGTTGCGGCACTGATATTGACAGTTGCGGCAAAGAATATGGACAGTTGCGGCACTGATATGGACAGTTGCGGCACCGATATGGACAGTTGCGTCACTGATATGGATAGTTGCGGCACCGATATGGGACAGTTGCGGCACCGATATGGACAGTTGCGGCACCGATATGGACAGTTGCGGAAATGGAAATAGGATGAATCTAACCTATTTCCATGGCCGAGATAAGTTTGTTCAGTCAAACAGCCGATACATATGGTTGCAGCCAATATAGAGTTGCGGCACTGATATGGACAGTTGCGGCACTGATATTGACAGTTGCGGCACTGATATGGATAGTTGCGGCACCGATATGGACAGTTGCGGCACCGATATGGACAGTTGCGGCACCGATATGGACAGTTGCGGAAATGGAAATAGGATGAATCTAACCTATTTCCATGGCCGAGATAAGTTTGTTCAGTCAAACAGCCGATACATATGGTTGCGGCAATGGAAATAGGATGAATCTAACCTATTTCCATGGCCGAGATAAGCTTGTTCAATCAAATAGCCGATACATACGGTATCGGCCAATATAGAGTTGCGGCACTGATATGGACAGTTGCGGCACTGATATTGACAGTTGCGGCACTGATATGGATAGTTGCGGCACCGATATAGACGGTTGCGGCCCGATATGGACAGTTGCGGCACTGATATGGATGGTTGCGGCCCCGATATGGACAATTGCGTCACCGATATGGACAGTTGCGGCACCGATATGGACAGTTGCGGCACCGATATGGACAGTTTCGGTACTGATATGGATAGTTGCGGCACCGATATGGACAGTTGCGGCACCGACATGGACAGTTGCGTCACCGATATGGACAGTTTCGGCACTGATATGGATAGTTGCGGCACCGATATGGACAGTTGCGGCACTCATACGAACAGTTATCCTTGTACTGATACTTTTTGACTATCATTCTGAGGATGATTTGCGGTACTGATATGGACATTTGCGGCACTGATATTGACAGTTGCGTCACTGTTATGGATAGTTGCGGCACTGATATTGACAGTTGCGGCAAAGAATATGGACAGTTGCGGCACTGATATGGACAGTTGCGTCACTGATATGGATAGTTGCGGCACCGATATGGACAGTTGCGGCACCGATATGGACAGTTGCGGCACCGATATGGACAGTTGCGGAAATGGAAATAGGATGAATCTAACCTATTTCCATGGACGAGATAAGTTTGTTCAGTCAAACAGCCGATACATATGGTTGCGGCAATGGAAATAGGATGAATCTAACCTATTTCCATGGCCGAGATAAGCTTGTTCAATCAAATAGCCGATACATACGGTATCGGCCAATATAGAGTTGCGGCACTGATATGGACAGTTGCGGCACTGATATTGACAGTTGCGGCACTGATATGGATAGTTGCGGCACCGATATGGACAGTTGCGGCACCGATATGGACAGTTGCGGCACCGATATGGACAGTTGCGGAAATGGAAATAGGATGAATCTAACCTATTTCCATGGCCGAGATAAGCTTGTTCAATCAAATAGCCGATACATACGGTATCGGCCAATATAGAGTTGCGGCACTGATATGGACAGTTGCGGCACTGATATTGACAGTTTCGGCACTGATATGGATAGTTGCGGCACCGATATGGACAGTTGCGGCACCGATATGGACAGTTGCGGCACCGATATGGACAGTTGCGGTAATGGAAATAGGATGAATCTAACCTATTTCCATGGCCGAGATAAGCTTGTTCAATCAAATAGCCGATACATACGGTATCGGCCAATATAGAGTTGCGGCACTGATATGGACAGTTGCGGCACTGATATGGATAGTTGCGGCCCCGATATGGACAATTGCGTCACCGATATGGACAGTTGCGGCACCGATATGGACAGTTGCGGCACCGATATGGACAGTTTCGGCACCGATATGGACAGTTGCGGCACTGATATGGATAGTTGCGGCACCGATATGGACAGTTGCGGCACCGATATGGACAGTTTCGGCACCGATATGGATAGTTGCGGCACCGATATGGACAGTTGCGGCACTGATATTGACAGTTGCGGCACTGATATGGATAGTTGCGGCACCGATATGGACGGTTGCGGCCCGATATGGACAATTGCGTCACCGATATGGACAGTTGCGGCACCGAGATGGACAGTTGCGGCACCGATATGGACAGTTTCGGCACTGATATGGACAGTTTCGGCACCGATATGGACAGTTGCGGCACCGATATGGACAGTTGAGGCACTCATACGAACAGTTATCCTCGTACTGATACTTTTTTGAGTATCAGTCCGAGGATGAGTTGCGGCACTGATATGGACAGTTGCGGCACTGATATGGATAGTTGCGGCCCCGATATGGACAATTGCGTCACCGATATGGACAGTTGCGGCACCGACATGGACAGTTGCGTCAACGATATGGACAGTTTCGGCACTGATATGGATAGTTGCGGCACCGATATGGACAGTTGCAGCACTCAAACGAACATTTATTCTCGTACTGATACTTTTTTTAACTATCAGTCTGAGGATGATTTGCGGCACTGATATGGACATTTGCGGCACTGATATTGACAGTTGCGGCACTGTTATGGATAGTTGCGGCACTGATATGGGCAGTTGCGGCACTGATATGGACAGTTGCGGCACTGATATGGACAGTTGCGGCACCGATATGGACAGTTGCGGAAATGGAAATAGGATGAATCTAACCTATTTCCATTTCCGAGATAAGTTTGTTCAGTCAAACAGCCGATACATATGGTTGCGGCAATGGAAATAGGATGAATCTAACCTATTTCCATGGCCGAGATAAGCTTGTTCAATCAAATAGCCGATACATACGGTATCGGCCAATATAGAGTTGCGGCACTGATATGGACAGTTGCGGCACCGATATGGACAGTTGCAGCTCTGATATGGATAGTTGCGGCACCGATATGGACAGTTGCGGCACCGATATGGACAGTTGCGGCACTGATATGGACAGTTGCGGAAATGGAAATAGGATGAATCTAACCTATTTCCATGGCCGAGATAAGCTTATTCAATCAAATAGCCGATATATACGGTATCGGCCAATATAGAGTTGCGGCACTGATATGGATAGTTGCGGCCCCGATATGGACATTTGCGGCACCGATATGGACAGTTGCGGCACTGATATGGACAGTTGCGGCACTGATATGGACAGTTGCGGCACTGATATGGACAGTTGCGGCACTGATATGGATAGTTGCGGCACTGATATGGACAGTTGCGGCACCGATATGGACAGTTGCGGCACCGATATGGACAGTTGCGGCACCGATATGGACAGTTGCGGCACTGATATTGACAGTTGCGGCACTGATATGGATAGTTGCGGCACCGATATTGACGGTTGCGGCCCGATATGGACAATTGCGTCACCGATATGGACAGTTGCGGCACCGAGATGGACAGTTGCGGCACCGATATGGACAGTTTCGGCACTGATATGGACAGTTTCGGCACCGATATGGACAGTTGCGGCACCGATATGGACAGTTGAGGCACTCATACGAACAGTTATCCTCGTACTGATACTTTTTTGAGTATCAGTCCGAGGATGAGTTGCGGCACTGATATGGACAGTTGCGGCACTGATATGGATAGTTGCGGCCCCGATATGGACAATTGCGTCACCGATATGGACAGTTGCGGCACCGACATGGACAGTTGCGTCACCGATATGGACAGTTTCGGCACTGATATGGATAGTTGCGGCACCGATATGGACAGTTGCAGCACTCAAACGAACATTTATTCTCGTACTGATACTTTTTTGACTATCATTCTGAGGATGATTTGCGGCACTGATATGGACATTTGCGGCACTGATATTGACAGTTGCGTCACTGTTATGGATAGTTGCGGCACTGATATTGACAGTTGCGGCAAAGAATATGGACAGTTGCGGCACTGATATGGACAGTTGCGGCACCGATATGGACAGTTGCGTCACTGATATGGATAGTTGCGGCACCGATATGGACAGTTGCGGCACCGATATGGACAGTTGCGGCACCGATATGGACAGTTGCGGAAATGGAAATAGGATGAATCTAACCTATTTCCATGGCCGAGATAAGTTTGTTCAGTCAAACAGCCGATACATATGGTTGCGGCCAATATAGAGTTGCGGCACTGATATGGACAGTTGCGGCACTGATATTGACAGTTGCGGCACTGATATGGATAGTTGCGGCACCGATATGGACAGTTGCGGCACCGATATGGACAGTTGCGGCACCGATATGGACAGTTGCGGAAATGGAAATAGGATGAATCTAACCTATTTCCATGGCCGAGATAAGTTTGTTCAGTCAAACAGCCGATACATATGGTTGCGGCAATGGAAATAGGGTGAATCTAACCTATTTCCATGGCCGAGATAAACTTGTTCATTCAAATAGCCGATACATACGGTATCGGCCAATATAGAGTTGCGGCACTGATATGGATAGTTGCGGCACCGATATGGACAGTTGCGGCACCGATATGGACAGTTGCGGCAATGGAAATAGGATGAATCTAACCTATTTCCATGGCCGAGATAAGTTTGTTCAGTCAAACAGCCGATACATATGGTTGCGGCAATGGAAATAGGATGAATCTAACCTATTTCCATGGCCGAGATAAGCTTGTTCAATCAAATAGCCGATACATACGGTATCGGCCAATATAGAGTTGCGGCACTGATATGGACAGTTGCGGCACTGATATTGACAGTTGCGGCACTGATATGGATAGTTGCGGCACCGATATGGACGGTTGCGGCCCGATATGGACAGTTGCGGCACTGATATGGACAGTTTCGGCACCGATATGGACAGTTGCGGCACCGATATGGACAGTTGAGGCACTCATACGAACAGTTATCCTCGTACTGATACTTTTTTGAGTATCAGTCCGAGGATGAGTTGCGGCACTGATATGGATAGTTGCGGCCCCGATATGGACAATTGCGTCACCGATATGGACAGTTGCGGCACCGACATGGACAGTTGCGTCACCGATATGGACAGTTTCGGCACTGATATGGATAGTTGCGGCACCGATATGGACAGTTGCAGCACTCAAACGAACATTTATTCTCGTACTGATACTTTTTTGACTATCATTCTGAGGATGATTTGCGGCACTGATATGGACATTTGCGGCACTGATATTGACAGTTGCGTCACTGTTATGGATAGTTGCGGCACTGATATTGACAGTTGCGGCAAAGAATATGGACAGTTGCGGCACTGATATGGACAGTTGCGGCACCGATATGGACAGTTGCGTCACTGATATGGATAGTTGCGGCACCGATATGGACAGTTGCGGCACCGATATGGACAGTTGCGGAAATGGAAATAGGATGAATCTAACCTATTTCCATGGCCGAGATAAGTTTGTTCAGTCAAACAGCCGATACATATGGTTGCGGCCAATATAGAGTTGCGGCACTGATATGGACAGTTGCGGCACTGATATTGACAGTTGCGGCACTGATATGGATAGTTGCGGCACCGATATGGACAGTTGCGGCACCGATATGGACAGTTGCGGCACCGATATGGACAGTTGCGGAAATGGAAATAGGATGAATCTAACCTATTTCCATGGCCGAGATAAGTTTGTTCAGTCAAACAGCCGATACATATGGTTGCGGCAATGGAAATAGGATGAATCTAACCTATTTCCATGGCCGAGATAAACTTGTTCATTCAAATAGCCGATACATACGGTATCGGCCAATATAGAGTTGCGGCACTGATATGGATAGTTGCGGCACCGATATGGACAGTTGCGGCACCGATATGGACAGTTGCGGCAATGGAAATAGGATGAATCTAACCTATTTCCATGGCCGAGATAAGTTTGTTCAGTCAAACAGCCGATACATATGGTTGCGGCAATGGAAATAGGATGAATCTAACCTATTTCCATGGCCGAGATAAGCTTGTTCAATCAAATAGCCGATACATACGTTATCGGCCAATATAGAAGTTGCGGCACTGATATGGACAGTTGCGGCACTGATATTGACAGTTGCGGCACTGATATGGATAGTTGCGGCACCGATATGGACGGTTGCGGGCCGATATGGACAGTTGCGGCACTGATATGGATGGTTGCGGCCCCGATATGGACAATTGCGTCACCGATATGGACAGTTGCGGCACCGATATGGACAGTTGCGGCACCGATATGGACAGTTTCGGTACTGATATGGATAGTTGCGGCACCGATATGGACAGTTGCGGCACCGACATGGACAGTTGCGTCACCGATATGGACAGTTTCGGCACTGATATGGATAGTTGCGGCACCGATATGGACAGTTGCGGCACTCATACGAACAGTTATCCTCGTACTGATACTTTTTTGACTATCATTCTGAGGATGATTTGCGGCACTGATATGGACATTTGCGGCACTGATATTGACAGTTGCGTCACTGTTATGGATAGTTGCGGCACTGATATTGACAGTTGCGGCAAAGAATATGGACAGTTGCGGCACTGATATGGACAGTTGCGTCACTGATATGGATAGTTGCGGCACCGATATGGACAGTTGCGGCACCGATATGGACAGTTGCGGCACCGATATGGACAGTTGCGGAAATGGAAATAGGATGAATCTAACCTATTTCCATGGCCGAGATAAGTTTGTTCAGTCAAACAGCCGATACATATGGTTGCGGCAATGGAAATAGGATGAATCTAACCTATTTCCATGGCCGAGATAAGCTTGTTCAATCAAATAGCCGATACATACGGTATCGGCCAATATAGAGTTGCGGCACTGATATGGACAGTTGCGGCACTGATATTGACAGTTGCGGCACTGATATGGATAGTTGCGGCACCGATATGGACAGTTGCGGCACCGATATGGACAGTTGCGGCACCGATATGGACAGTTGCGGAAATGGAAATAGGATGAATCTAACCTATTTCCATGGCCGAGAATAAGTTTGTTCAGTCAAACAGCCGATACATATGGTTGCGGCAATGGAAATAGGATGAATCTAACCTATTTCCATGGCCGAGATAAACTTGTTCATTCAAATAGCCGATACATACGGTATCGGCCAATATAGAGTTGCGGCACTGATATGGATAGTTGCGGCACCGATATGGACAGTTGCGGCACCGATATGGACAGTTGCGGCAATGGAAATAGGATGAATCTAACCTATTTCCATGGCCTAGATAAGTTTGTTCAGTCAAACAGCCGATACATATGGTTGCGGCAATGGAAATAGGATGAATCTAACCTATTTCCATGGCCGAGATAAGCTTGTTCAATCAAATAGCCGATACATACGGTATCGGCCAATATAGAGTTGCGGCACTGATATGGACAGTTGCGGCACTGATATTGACAGTTGCGGCACTGATATGGATAGTTGCGGCACCGATATGGACGGTTGCGGCCCGATATGGACAGTTGCGGCACTGATATGGATGGTTGCGGCCCCGATATGGACAATTGCGTCAACGATATGGACAGTTGCGGCACCGATATGGACAGTTGCGGCACCGATATGGACAGTTTCGGTACTGATATGGATAGTTGCGGCACCGATATGGACAGTTGCGGCACCGATATGGACAGTTGCGGCACCGACATGGACAGTTGCGTCACCGATATGGACAGTTTCGGCACTGAAATGGATAGTTGCGGCACCGATATGGACAGTTGCGGCACTCATACGAACAGTTATCCTCGTACTGATACTTTTTTGACTATCATTCTGAGGATGATTTGCGGCACTGATATGGACATTTGCGGCACTGATATTGACAGTTGCGTCACTGTTATGGATAGTTGCGGCACTGATATTGACAGTTGCGGCAAAGAATATGGACAGTTGCGGCACTGATATGGACAGTTGCGGCACCGATATGGACAGTTGCGGCACTGATATGGATAGTTGCGGCACCGATATGGACAGTTGCGTCACCGATATGGACAGTTGCGGCACCGATATGGACAGTTGCGGCACCGATATGGACAGTTGCGGCACCGATATGGACAGTTGCGGAAATGGAAATAGGATGAATCTAACCTATTTCCATGGCCGAGATAAGTTTGTTCAGTCAAACAGCCAATACATATGGTTGCGGCAATGGAAATAGGATGAATCTAACCTATTTCCATGGCCGAGATAAGTTTGTTCAGTCAAACAGCCGATACATATGGTTGCGGCAATGGAAATAGGATGAATCTAACCTATTTCCATGGCTGAGATAAGCTTGTTCAATCAAATAGCCGATACATACGGTATCGGCCAATATAGAGTTGCGGCACTGATATGGACAGTTGCGGCACTGATATTGACAGTTGCGGCACTGATATGGATAGTTGCGGTACTGATATGGACAGTTGAGGCACTCATACGAACAGTTGAGGCACTCATACGAACAGTTATCCTCGTACTGATACTTTTTTGAATATCATTCTGAGGATGATTTGCGGCACTGATATTGACAGTTGCGGCACTGTTATGGATAGTTGCGGCACCGATATGGACAGTTGCGGTACTGATATGGACAGTTGAGGCACTCATACGAACAGTTATCCTGGTACTGATACTTTTTTGAGTTTCAGTCCGAGCATGAGTTGCGGCAATGATATGATAATGGAAATAGGATGAATCTAACCTATTTCCATTGGCGAGGTAAGTATGTTCATCTAAACAGCCGATACATTTGGTTGCGGCAATGGAAATAGGAAGAATCTAACCTATTTCCATTGCCGAGATAAGCTTGTTCAATCAAATAGCCGATACATACGGTATCGGATAATATAGAGTTGCGGCAATGGAAATAGGATGAATCTAACCTATTTCCATGGCCGAGATACTTTTGTTCATCTAAACAGCCGATACATTTGGTTGCGGCAATGGAAATAGGATGAATCTAACCTATTTCCATGGCCGAGATAAGCTTGTTCAATCAAATAGCCGATACAAACGGTATCGGCCAATATAGAGTTGCGGCAATGGAAATAGGATGAATCTAACCTATTTCCATGGCCGAGATAAGTTTGTTTAATCAAATATCCGATACATACGGTATTGGCCAATATAGAGTTGCGGCACTGATATGGACAGTTGCGGCACTCATACGAACAGTTATCCTCGTACTGATACTTTTTTGAGTATAAGTCTGACGATGATTTTCGGCATTGATATGGACATTTTCGGCACTGATATGGACATTTGCGGCACCGATATGGACAGTTGCGGTACTGTTATGGACAGTTGCGGCACCGATATGGACAGTTGCAGCACTCATACGAACAGTTATCCTCGTACTGATACTTTTTGAGTATCAGTCTGACGATGATTTTCGGCACCGATATGGACAGTTGCGGCACCGATATGGACAGTTGCGGCACCGATATGGACAGTTGCGGCAATGGAAATAGGATGAATCTAACCTATTTCCATGGCCGAGATAAGTTTGTTCAGTCAAACAGCCGATACATATGGTTGCGGCAATGGAAATAGGATGAATCTAACCTATTTCCATGGCCGAGATAAGCTTGTTCAATCAAATAGCTGATACATACGGTATCGGCCAATATAGAGTTGCGGCACTGATATGGACAGTTGCGGCACTGATATTGACAGTTGCGGCACTGATATGGATAGTTGCGGCACCGATATGGACAGTTGCGGCAATGGAAATAGGATGAATCTAACCTATTTCCATGGCCGAGATAAGTTTGTTCAGTCAAACACCCGATACATATGGTTGCGGCAATGGAAATAGGATGAATCTAACCTATTTCCGTGGCCGAGATAAGTTTGTTCAATCAAATAGCCGATACATACGGTATCGGCCAATATAGAGTTGCGGCACCGATATGGACAGTTGCGGCACTCATACGAACAGTTATCCTCGTACTGATACTTTTTTGACTATCATTCTGAGGATGATTTGCGGCACTGATATGGACATTTGCGGCACTGATATTGACAGTTGCGTCACTGTTATGGATAGTTGCGGCACTGATATTGACAGTTGCGGCAAAGAATATGGACAGTTGCGGCACTGATATGGACAGTTGCGGCACCGATATGGACAGTTGCGGCACTGATATGGATAGTTGCGGCACCGATATGGACAGTTGCGTCACCGATATGGACAGTTGCGGCACCGATATGGACAGTTGCGGCACTGATATGGACAGTTGCGGCACTGATATGAACAGTTGCGGCACTGATATGGATAGTTGCGGCCCCGATATGGACAATTGCGTCACCGATATGGACAGTTGCGGCACCGATATGGATAGTTGCGGCACTGATATTGACAGTTGCGGCAAAGATTATGGCCAGTTGCGGCACTGATATGGACAGTTGCGGCACCGATATGGACAGTTGCGTTACTGATATGGATAGTTGCGGCACCGATATGGACAGTTGCGGCACCGATATGGACAGTTGCGGCACCGATATGGACAGTTGCGGAAATGGAAATAGGATGAATCTAACCTATTTCCATGGCCGAGATAAGTTTGTTCAGTCAAACAGCCGATACATATGGTTGCGGCAATGGAAATAGGATGAATCTAACCTATTTCCATGGCCGAGATAAGTTTGTTCAGTCAAACAGCCGATACATATGGTTGCGGCAATGGAAATAGGATGAATCTAACCTATTTCCATGGCCGAGATAAGCTTGTTCAATCAAATAGCCGATACATACGGTATCGGCCAATATAGAGTTGCGGCACTGATATGGACAGTTGCGGCACTGATATTGACAGTTGCGGCACTGATATGGATAGTTGCGGTACTGATATGGACAGTTGAGGCACTCATACGAACAGTTGAGGCACTCATACGAACAGTTATCCTCGTACTGATACTTTTTTGAATATCATTCTGAGGATGATTTGCGGCACTGATATTGACAGTTGCGGCACTGTTATGGATAGTTGCGGCACCGATATGGACAGTTGCGGTACTGATATGGACAGTTGAGGCACTCATACGAACAGTTATCCTGGTACTGATATTTTTTTGAGTTTCAGTCCGAGCATGAGTTGCGGCAATGATATGATAATGGAAATAGGATGAATCTAACCTATTTCCATTGGCGAGGTAAGTATGTTCATCTAAACAGCCGATACATTTGGTTGCGGCAATGGAAATAGGAAGAATCTAACCTATTTCCATTGCCGAGATAAGCTTGTTCAATCAAATAGCCGATACATACGATATCGGATAATATAGAGTTGCGGCAATGGAAATAGGATGAATCTAACCTATTTCCATGGCCGAGATACTTTTGTTCATCTAAACAGCCGATACATTTGGTTGCGGCAATGGAAATAGGATGAATCTAACCTATTTCCATGGCCGAGATAAGCTTGTTCAATCAAATAGCCGATACAAACGGTATCGGCCAATATAGAGTTGCGGCAATGGAAATAGGATGAATCTAACCTATTTCCATGGCCGAGATAAGTTTGTTTAATCAAATATCCGATACATACGGTATTGGCCAATATAGAGTTGCGGCACTGATATGGACAGTTGCGGCACTCATACGAACAGTTATCCTCGTACTGATACTTTTTGAGTATAAGTCTGACGATGATTTTCGGCATTGATATGGACATTTTCGGCACTGATATGGACATTTGCGGCACCGATATGGACAGTTGCGGTACTGTTATGGACAGTTGCGGCACCGATATGGACAGTTGCAGCACTCATACGAACAGTTATCCTCGTACTGATACTTTTTTGAGTATCAGTCTGACGATGATTTTCGGCACCGATATGGACAGTTGCGGCACCGATATGGACAGTTGCGGCAATGGAAATAGGATGAATCTAACCTATTTCCATGGCCGAGATAAGTTTGTTCAGTCAAATAGCCGATACATATGGTTGCGGCAATGGAAATAGGATGAATCTAACCTATTTTCATGGCCGAGATAAGCTTGTTCAATCAAATAGCTGATACATACGGTATCGGCCAATATAGAGTTGCGGCACTGATATGGACAGTTGCGGCACTGATATTGACAGTTGCGGCACTGATATGGATAGTTGCGGCACCGATATGGACAGTTGCGGCAATGGAAATAGGATGAATCTAACCTATTTCCATGGCCGAGATAAGTTTGTTCAGTCAAACACCCGATACATATGGTTGCGGCAATGGAAATAGGATGAATCTAACCTATTTCCATGGCCGAGATAAGTTTGTTCAATCAAATAGCCGATACATACGGTATCGGCCAATATAGAGTTGCGGCACTGATATGGACAGTTGCGGCACCGATATGGACGGTTGCGGCCCGATATGGACAGTTGCGGCACTGATATGGATAGTTGCGGCCCCGATATGGACAATTGCGTCACCGATATGGACAGTTGCGGCACCGATATGGACAGTTGCGGCACTGATATTTACAGTTGCGGCACTGATATGGATAGTTGTGGCACCGATATGGACGGTTGCGGCCCGATATGGACAGTTGCGGCACTGATATGGATAGTTGCGGCCCCGATATGGACAATTGCGTCACCGATATGGACAGTTGCGGCACCGATATGGACAGTTGCGGCACCGATATGGACAGTTTCGCCACTGATATGGATAGTTGCGGCACCGATATGGACAATTGCGTCACCGATATGGACAGTTGCGGCACCGATATGGATAGTTGCGGCACCGATATGGACAGTAGTGGAAATATGTAGTATGGAGGAGTATGGAAATAGGATGAATCTAACCTATTTCCTTGGCCGAGATAAGTTTGTTCAGTCAAACAGCCGATACATATTGTTGCGGCAATGGAAATAGGCTGAATCTAACCTATTTCCATGGCCGAGATAAGCTTGTTCAATCAAATAGCTGATACATACGGTATCGGCCAATATAGAGTTGCGGCACTGATATGGACAGTTGCGGCACCGATATGGACGGTTGCGGCCCGATATGGACAGTTGCGGCACTGATATGGATAGTTGCGGCCCCGATATGGACAATTGCGTTACCGATATGGACAGTTGCGGTACTGTTATGGACAGTTGCGGTACTGATATAGACAGTTGCCGCACTTATACGAACAGTTATCCTCGTACTGATACTTTTTTGAGTATAAGTCTGACGATGATTTTCGGCATTGATATGGACATTTTCGGCACTGATATGGACATTTGCGGCACCGATATGGACAGTTGCGGTACTGTTATGGACAGTTGCGGCACCGATATGGACAGTTGCAGCACTCATACGAACAGTTATCCTCGTACTGATACTTTTTTGAGTATCAGTCTGACGATGATTTTCGGCACCGATATGGACAGTTGCGGCACCGATATGGACAGTTGCGGCACCGATATGGACAGTTGCGGCAATGGAAATAGGATGAATCTAACCTATTTCCATGGCCGAGATAAGTTTGTTCAGTCAAACAGCCGATACATATGGTTGCGGCAATGGAAATAGGATGAATCTAACCTATTTCCATGGCCGAGATAAGCTTGTTCAATCAAATAGCTGATACATACGGTATCGGCCAATATAGAGTTGCGGCACTGATATGGACAGTTGCGGCACTGATATTGACAGTTGCGGCACTGATATGGATAGTTGCGGCACCGATATGGACAGTTGCGGCAATGGAAATAGGATGAATCTAACCTATTTCCATGGCCGAGATAAGTTTGTTCAGTCAAACACCCGATACATATGGTTGCGGCAATGGAAATAGGATGAATCTAACCTATTTCCATGGCCGAGATAAGTTTGTTCAATCAAATAGCCGATACATACGGTATCGGCCAATATAGAGTTGCGGCACCGATATGGACAGTTGCGGCACTCATACGAACAGTTATCCTCGTACTGATACTTTTTTGACTATCATTCTGAGGATGATTTGCGGCACTGATATGGACATTTGCGGCACTGATATTGACAGTTGCGTCACTGTTATGGATAGTTGCGGCACTGATATTGACAGTTGCGGCAAAGAATATGGACAGTTGCGGCACTGATATGGACAGTTGCGGCACCGATATGGACAGTTGCGGCACTGATATGGATAGTTGCGGCACCGATATGGACAGTTGCGTCACCGATATGGACAGTTGCGGCACCGATATGGACAGTTGCGGCACTGATATGGACAGTTGCGGCACTGATATGAACAGTTGCGGCACTGATATGGATAGTTGCGGCCCCGATATGGACAATTGCGTCACCGATATGGACAGTTGCGGCACCGATATGGATAGTTGCGGCACTGATATTGACAGTTGCGGCAAAGATTATGGCCAGTTGCGGCACTGATATGGACAGTTGCGGCACCGATATGGACAGTTGCGTTACTGATATGGATAGTTGCGGCACCGATATGGACAGTTGCGGCACCGATATGGACAGTTGCGGCACCGATATGGACAGTTGCGGAAATGGAAATAGGATGAATCTAACCTATTTCCATGGCCGAGATAAGTTTGTTCAGTCAAACAGCCGATACATATGGTTGCGGCAATGGAAATAGGATGAATCTAACCTATTTCCATGGCCGAGATAAGTTTGTTCAGTCAAACAGCCGATACATATGGTTGCGGCAATGGAAATAGGATGAATCTAACCTATTTCCATGGCCGAGATAAGCTTGTTCAATCAAATAGCCGATACATACGGTATCGGCCAATATAGAGTTGCGGCACTGATATGGACAGTTGCGGCACTGATATTGACAGTTGCGGCACTGATATGGATAGTTGCGGTACTGATATGGACAGTTGAGGCACTCATACGAACAGTTGAGGCACTCATACGAACAGTTATCCTCGTACTGATACTTTTTTTGAATATCATTCTGAGGATGATTTGCGGCACTGATATTGACAGTTGCGGCACTGTTATGGATAGTTGCGGCACCGATATGGACAGTTGCGGTACTGATATGGACAGTTGAGGCACTCATACGAACAGTTATCCTGGTACTGATATTTTTTTGAGTTTCAGTCCGAGCATGAGTTGCGGCAATGATATGATAATGGAAATAGGATGAATCTAACCTATTTCCATTGGCGAGGTAAGTATGTTCATCTAAACAGCCGATACATTTGGTTGCGGCAATGGAAATAGGAAGAATCTAACCTATTTCCATTGCCGAGATAAGCTTGTTCAATCAAATAGCCGATACATACGATATCGGATAATATAGAGTTGCGGCAATGGAAATAGGATGAATCTAACCTATTTCCATGGCCGAGATACTTTTGTTCATCTAAACAGCCGATACATTTGGTTGCGGCAATGGAAATAGGATGAATCTAACCTATTTCCATGGCCGAGATAAGCTTGTTCAATCAAATAGCCGATACAAACGGTATCGGCCAATATAGAGTTGCGGCAATGGAAATAGGATGAATCTAACCTATTTCCATGGCCGAGATAAGTTTGTTTAATCAAATATCCGATACATACGGTATTGGCCAATATAGAGTTGCGGCACTGATATGGACAGTTGCGGCACTCATACGAACAGTTATCCTCGTACTGATACTTTTTTGAGTATAAGTCTGACGATGATTTTCGGCATTGATATGGACATTTTCGGCACTGATATGGACATTTGCGGCACCGATATGGACAGTTGCGGTACTGTTATGGACAGTTGCGGCACCGATATGGACAGTTGCAGCACTCATACGAACAGTTATCCTCGTACTGATACTTTTTTGAGTATCAGTCTGACGATGATTTTCGGCACCGATATGGACAGTTGCGGCACCGATATGGACAGTTGCGGCAATGGAAATAGGATGAATCTAACCTATTTCCATGGCCGAGATAAGTTTGTTCAGTCAAACAGCCGATACATATGGTTGCGGCAATGGAAATAGGATGAATCTAACCTATTTTCATGGCCGAGATAAGCTTGTTCAATCAAATAGCTGATACATACGGTATCGGCCAATATAGAGTTGCGGCACTGATATGGACAGTTGCGGCACTGATATTGACAGTTGCGGCACTGATATGGATAGTTGCGGCACCGATATGGACAGTTGCGGCAATGGAAATAGGATGAATCTAACCTATTTCCATGGCCGAGATAAGTTTGTTCAGTCAAACACCCGATACATATGGTTGCGGCAATGGAAATAGGATGAATCTAACCTATTTCCATGGCCGAGATAAGTTTGTTCAATCAAATAGCCGATACATACGGTATCGGCCAATATAGAGTTGCGGCACTGATATGGACAGTTGCGGCACCGATATGGACGGTTGCGGCCCGATATGGACAGTTGCGGCACTGATATGGATAGTTGCGGCCCCGATATGGACAATTGCGTCACCGATATGGACAGTTGCGGCACCGATATGGACAGTTGCGGCACTGATATTGACAGTTGCGGCACTGATATGGATAGTTGTGGCACCGTTATGGACGGTTGCGGCCCGATATGGACAGTTGCGGCACTGATATGGATAGTTGCGGCCCCGATATGGACAATTGCGTCACCGATATGGACAGTTGCGGCACCGATATGGACAGTTGCGGCACCGATATGGACAGTTTCGCCACTGATATGGATAGTTGCGGCACCGATATGGACAATTGCGTCACCGATATGGACAGTTGCGGCACCGATATGGATAGTTGCGGCACCGATATGGACAGTAGTGGAAATATGTAGTATGGAGGAGTATGGAAATAGGATGAATCTAACCTATTTCCTTGGCCGAGATAAGTTTGTTCAGTCAAACAGCCGATACATATTGTTGCGGCAATGGAAATAGGCTGAATCTAACCTATTTCCATGGCCGAGATAAGCTTGTTCAATCAAATAGCTGATACATACGGTATCGGCCAATATAGAGTTGCGGCACTGATATGGACAGTTGCGGCACCGATATGGACGGTTGCGGCCCGATATGGACAGTTGCGGCACTGATATGGATAGTTGCGGCCCCGATATGGACAATTGCGTTACCGATATGGACAGTTGCGGTACTGTTATGGACAGTTGCGGTACTGATATAGACAGTTGCCGCACTTATACGAACAGTTATCCTCGTACTGATACTTTTTTGAATATCATTCTGAGGATGATTTGCGGCACTGATATGGACATTTGCGGCACTGATATTGACAGTTTCGGCACTGATATGGACAGTTGCAGCACTGATATAGATAGTTGCGGCACCGATATGGACAGTTGCGGCACTGATATTGACAGTTGCGGCACTGATATGGATAGTTGCGGCACCGATATGGACGGTTGCGGCCCGATATGGACAGTTGCGGCACTGATATGGATAGTTGCGGCCCCGATATGGACATTTGCGTCACCGATATGGACAGTTGCGGCACCGATATGGACAGTTGCGGCACCGATATGGACAGTTTCGCCACTGATATGGATAGTTGCGGCACCGATATGGACAGTTGCGGCACCGATATGGACAGTTGCAGAACTGATATGGATAGTTGCGAAACCGATATGGACAGTTGCGGCACCGATATGGACAGTTGCGGCACTGATATGGACAGTTGCAGCACTGATATGGATAGTTGCGAAACCGATATGGACAGTTGCGGCACCGATATGGACAGTTGCGGTACTGATATGGACAGTTGCCGCACTTATACGAACAGTTATCCTCGTACTGATACTTTTTTGAATATCATTCTGAGGATGATTTGCGGCACTGATATTGACAGTTGCGGCACTGTTATGGATAGTTGCGGCACCGATATGGACAGTTGCGGTACTGATATGGACAGTTGAGGCACTCATACGAACAGTTATCCTGGTACTGATACTTTTTTTGAGTTTCAGTCCGAGCATGAGTTGCGGCAATGATATGATAATGGAAATAGGATGAATCTAACCTATTTCCATTGGCGAGGTAAGTATGTTCATCTAAACAGCCGATACATTTAGTTGCGGCAATGGAAATAAGAAGAATCTAACCTATTTCCATTGCCGAGATAAGCTTGTTCAATCAAATAGCCGATACATACGGTATCGGATAATATAGAGTTGCGGCAATGGAAATAAGATGAATCTAACCTATTTCCATGGCCGAGATACTTTTGTTCATCTAAACAGCCGATACATTTGGTTGCGGCAATGGAAATAGGATGAATCTAACCTATTTCCATGGCCGAGATAAGCTTGTTCAATCAAATAGCCGATACAAACGGTATCGGCCAATATAAAGTTGCGGCAATGGAAATAGGATGAATCTAACCTATTTCCATGGCCGAGATAAGTTTGTTTAATCAAATATCCGATACATACGGTATTGGCCAATATAGAGTTGCGGCACTGATATGGACAGTTGCGGCACTCATACGAACAGTTATCCTCGTACTGATACTTTTTTGAGTATAAGTCTGACGATGATTTTCGGCATTGATATGGACATTTTCGGCACTGATATGGACATTTGCGGCACCGATATGGACGGTTGCGGCCCGATATGGACAGTTGCGGCACTGATATGGATAGTTGCGGCCCCGATATGGACAATTGCGTTACCGATATGGACAGTTGCGGTACTGTTATGGACAGTTGCGGTACTGATATGGACAGTTGCCGCACTTATACGAACAGTTATACTCGTACTGATACTTTTTTGAATATCATTCTGAGGATGATTTGCGGCACTGATATGGACATTTGCGGCACTGATATTTACAGTTTCGGCACTGATATGGACAGTTGCAGCACTGATATAGATAGTTGCGGCACCGATATGGACAGTTGCGGCACTGATATTGACAGTTGCGGCACTGATATGGATAGTTGCGGCACCGATATGGACGGTTGCGGCCCGATATGGACAGTTGCGGCACTGATATGGATAGTTGCGGCCCCGATATGGACATTTGCGTCACCGATATGGACAGTTGCGGCACCGATATGGACAGTTGCGGCACCGATATGGACAGTTTCGCCACTGATATGGATAGTTGCGGCACCGATATGGACAGTTGCGGCACCGATATGGACAGTTGCAGAACTGATATGGATAGTTGCGAAACCGATATGGACAGTTGCGGCACCGATATGGACAGTTGCGGCACTGATATGGACAGTTGCAGCACTGATATGGATAGTTGCGAAACCGATATGGACAGTTGCGGCACCGATATGGACAGTTGCGGTACTGATATGGACAGTTGCCGCACTTATACGAACAGTTATCCGCGTACTGATACTTTTTTGAATATCATTCTGAGGATGATTTGCGGCACTGATATTGACAGTTGCGGCACTGTTATGGATAGTTGCGGCACCGATATGGACAGTTGCGGTACTGATATGGACAGTTGAGGCACTCATACGAACAGTTATCCTGGTACTGATACTTTTTTGAGTTTCAGTCCGAGCATGAGTTGCGGCAATGATATGATAATGGAAATAGGATGAATCTAACCTATTTCCATTGGCGAGGTAAGTATGTTCATCTAAACAGCCGATACATTTGGTTGCGGCAATGGAAATAGGAAGAATCTAACCTATTTCCATTGCCGAGATAAGCTTGTTCAATCAAATAGCCGATACATACGGTATCGGATAATATAGAGTTGCGGCAATGGAAATAGGATGAATCTAACCTATTTCCATGGCCGAGATACTTTTGTTCATCTAAACAGCCGATACATTTGGTTGCGGCAATGGAAATAGGATGAATCTAACCTATTTCCATTGCCGAGATAAGCTTGTTCAATCAAATAGCCGATACAAACGGTATCGGCCAATATAGAGTTGCGGCAATGGAAATAGGATGAATCTAACCTATTTCCATGGCCGAGATAAGTTTGTTTAATCAAATATCCGATACATACGGTATTGGCCAATATAGAGTTGCGGCACTGATATGGACAGTTGCGGCACTCATACGAACAGTTATCCTCGTACTGATACTTTTTTGAGTATAAGTCTGACGATGATTTTCGGCATTGATATGGACATTTTCGGCACTGATATGGACATTTGCGGCACCGATATGGACAGTTGCGGTACTGTTCTGGACAGTTGCGGCACCGATATGGACAGTTGCAGCACTCATACGAACAGTTATCCTCGTACTGATACTTTTTTGAGTATCAGTCTGACGATGATTTTCGGCACCGATATGGACAGTTGCGGCACCGATATGGACAGTTGCGGCACCGATATGGACAGTTGCGGCAATGGAAATAGGATGAATCTAACCTATTTCCATGGCCGAGATAAGTTTGTTCAGTCAAACAGCCGATACATATGGTTGCGGCAATGGAAATAGGATGAATCTAACCTATTTCCATGGCCGAGATAAGCTTGTTCAATCAAATAGCTGATACATACGGTATCGGCCAATATAGAGTTGCGGCACTGATATGGACAGTTGCGGCACTGATATTGACAGTTGCGGCACTGATATGGATAGTTGCGGCACCGATATTGACAGTTGCGGCAATGGAAATAGGATGAATCTAACCTATTTCCATGGCCGAGATAAGTTTGTTCAGTCAAACACCCGATACATATGGTTGCGGCAATGGAAATAGGATGAATCTAACCTATTTCCATGGCCGAGATAAGTTTGTTCAATCAAATAGCCGATACATACGGTATCGGCCAATATAGAGTTGCGGCACTGATATGGACAGTTGCGGCACTGATATTGACAGTTGCGGCACTGATATGGATAGTTGTGGCACCGATATGGACGGTTGCGGCCCGATATGGACAGTTGCGGCACTGATATGGATAGTTGCGGCCCCGATATGGACAATTGCGTCACCGATATGGACAGTTGCGGCACCGATATGGACAGTTGCGGCACCGATATGGACAGTTTCGCCACTGATATGGATAGTTGCGGCACCGATATGGACAGTTGCGGCACCGATATGGACAGTTGCAGCACTGATATGGATAGTTGCGAAACCGATATGGACAGTTGCGGCACCGATATGGACAGTTGCGGCACTGATATGGACAGTTAAGGCACTCATACGAACAGTTATCCTCGTACTGATTCTTTTTTTGAGTATCAGTCCGAGGATGAGTTTCGGCACTGATATGGATAGTTGCGGCACCGATATGGACAGTTGCGGCTCCGATATGGACAGTTGCAGCACTCATACGAACAGTTATACTCGTACTGATACTTTTTTGAGTATCAGTCTGACGATGATTTTCGGCACTGATATGGACATTTGCGGCACCGATATGGACAGTTGCGGCACCGATATGGACAGTTGCGGTACTGATATGGACTGTTGAGGCACTCATACGAACAGTTATCCTCGTACTGTTACTTTTTTGAGTTTCAGTCCGAGCATGAGTTGCGGCACTGATATGGACAGTTGCGGCATCGATATGGACAGTTGCAGCACTGATATAGATAGTTGCGGCACCGATATGGACAGTTGCGGCACCGATATGGACAGTTGCGGCACTGATATGGACAGTTGCAGCACTGATATGGATAGTTGCGGCACCGATATGGACAGTTGCGGCACCGATATGGACAGTTGCGGTACTGTTATGGACAGTTGCTGTACTGATATGGACAATTGCGTCACCGATATGGACAGTTGCGGCACCGATATGGATAGTTGCGGCACCGATATGGATAGTTGCGGCACTGATATTGACAGTTGCGGCAAAGATTATGGCCAGTTGCGGCACTGATATGGACAGTTGCGGCACCGATATGGACAGTTGCGTTACTGATATGGATAGTTGCGGCACCGATATGGACAGTTGCGGCACCGATATGGACAGTTGCGGCACCGATATGGACAGTTGCGGAAATGGAAATAGGATGAATCTAACCTATTTCCATGGCCGAGATAAGTTTGTTCAGTCAAACAGCCGATACATATGGTTGCGGCAATGGAAATAGGATGAATCTAACCTATTTCCATGGCCGAGATAAGTTTGTTCAGTCAAACAGCCGATACATATGGTTGCGGCAATGGAAATAGGATGAATCTAACCTATTTCCATGGCCGAGATAAGCTTGTTCAATCAAATAGCCGATACATACGGTATCGGCCAATATAGAGTTGCGGCACTGATATGGACAGTTGCGGCACTGATATTGACAGTTGCGGCACTGATATGGATAGTTGCGGTACTGATATGGACAGTTGAGGCACTCATACGAACAGTTGAGGCACTCATACGAACAGTTATCCTCGTACTGATACTTTTTTGAATATCATTCTGAGGATGATTTGCGGCACTGATATTGACAGTTGCGGCACTGTTATGGATAGTTGCGGCACCGATATGGACAGTTGCGGTACTGATATGGACAGTTGAGGCACTCATACGAACAGTTATCCTGGTACTGATACTTTTTTGAGTTTCAGTCCGAGCATGAGTTGCGGCAATGATATGATAATGGAAATAGGATGAATCTAACCTATTTCCATTGGCGAGGTAAGTATGTTCATCTAAACAGCCGATACATTTGGTTGCGGCAATGGAAATAGGAAGAATCTAACCTATTTCCATTGCCGAGATAAGCTTGTTCAATCAAATAGCCGATACATACGGTATCGGATAATATAGAAGTTGCGGCAATGGAAATAGGATGAATCTAACCTATTTCCATGGCCGAGATACTTTTGTTCATCTAAACAGCCGATACATTTGGTTGCGGCAATGGAAATAGGATGAATCTAACCTATTTCCATGGCCGAGATAAGCTTGTTCAATCAAATAGCCGATACAAACGGTATCGGCCAATATAGAGTTGCGGCAATGGAAATAGGATGAATCTAACCTATTTCCATGGCCGAGATAAGTTTGTTTAATCAAATATCCGATACATACGGTATTGGCCAATATAGAGTTGCGGCACTGATATGGACAGTTGCGGCACTCATACGAACAGTTATCCTCGTACTGATACTTTTTTGAGTATAAGTCTGACGATGATTTTCGGCATTGATATGGACATTTTCGGCACTGATATGGACATTTGCGGCACCGATATGGACAGTTGCGGTACTGTTCTGGACAGTTGCGGCACCGATATGGACAGTTGCAGCACTCATACGAACAGTTATCCTCGTACTGATACTTTTTTGAGTATCAGTCTGACGATGATTTTCGGCACCGATATGGACAGTTGCGGCACCGATATGGACAGTTGCGGCACCGATATGGACAGTTGCGGCAATGGAAATAGGATGAATCTAACCTATTTCCATGGCCGAGATAAGTTTGTTCAGTCAAACAGCCGATACATATGGTTGCGGCAATGGAAATAGGATGAATCTAACCTATTTCCATGGCCGAGATAAGCTTGTTCAATCAAATAGCTGATACATACGGTATCGGCCAATATAGAGTTGCGGCACTGATATGGACAGTTGCGGCACTGATATTGACAGTTGCGGCACTGATATGGATAGTTGCGGCACCGATATGGACAGTTGCGGCAATGGAAATAGGATGAATCTAACCTATTTCCATGGCCGAGATAAGTTTGTTCAGTCAAACACCCGATACATATGGTTGCGGCAATGGAAATAGGATGAATCTAACCTATTTCCATGGCCGAGATAAGTTTGTTCAATCAAATAGCCGATACATACGGTATCGGCCAATATAGAGTTGCGGCACTGATATGGACAGTTGCGGCACTGATATTGACAGTTGCGGCACTGATATGGATAGTTGTGGCACCGATATGGACGGTTGCGGCCCGATATGGACAGTTGCGGCACTGATATGGATAGTTGCGGCCCCGATATGGACAATTGCGTCACCGATATGGACAGTTGCGGCACCGATATGGACAGTTGCGGCACCGATATGGACAGTTTCGCCACTGATATGGATAGTTGCGGCACCGATATGGACAGTTGCGGCACCGATATGGACAGTTGCAGCACTGATATGGATAGTTGCGAAACCGATATGGACAGTTGCGGCACCGATATGGACAGTTGCGGCACTGATATGGACAGTTAAGGCACTCATACGAACAGTTATCCTCGTACTGATTCTTTTTTGAGTATCAGTCCGAGGATGAGTTTCGGCACTGATATGGATAGTTGCGGCACCGATATGGACAGTTGCGGCTCCGATATGGACAGTTGCGGTACTGATATGGACTGTTGAGGCACTCATACGAACAGTTATCCTCGTACTGTTACTTTTTTGAGTTTCAGTCCGAGCATGAGTTGCGGCACTGATATGGACAGTTGCGGCATCGATATGGACAGTTGCAGCACTGATATAGATAGTTGCGGCACCGATATGGACAGTTGCGGCACCGATATGGACAGTTGCGGCACCGATATGGACAGTTGCGGTACTGTTATGGACAGTTGCTGTACTGATATGGACAGTTGCCGCACTTATACGAACAGTTATCCTCGTACTGATACTTTTTTGACTATCATTCTGAGGATGATTTGCGGCACTAATATGGACATTTGCGGCACTGATATTGACAGTTGCGGCACTGTTATGGATAGTTGCGGCACCGATATGGACATTTGCGGCACCGATATGGACAGTTGCGGCACTGTTATGGACAGTTGCGGTACTGATATGGACAGTTGAGGCACTCATACGAACAGTTATCCTCGTACTGATACTTTTTTGAGTTTCTGTCAGAGCATGAGTTGCGGCATTGATATGGACAGTTTCGGCACCGATATGGAAAGTTGCAGCACTCATACGAACAGTTATCCTCGTACTGATACTTTTTTGAGTATTAATCTGACGATGATTTTCGGCACTGATATGGACATTTGCGGCACCGATATGGACAGTTGCGGTAATGTTATGGACAGTTGCGGCACCGATATGGACAGTTGCGGCACCGATATGGACAGTTTCGCCACTGATATGGATAGTTGCGGCACCGATATGGACAGTTGCGGCACCGATATGGACAGTTGCGGTAATGTTATGGACAGTTGCGGCACTGATATGGATTGTTGCGGCACCGATATGGACATTTGCGGCACCGATATGGACAGTAGCGGTACTGATATGGACAGTTATCCTCTTACTGATACTTTTTGAGTATCAGTCTGACGATGATTTTCGGCACTGATATGGACAGTTGCGTCACTGATATGGATAGTTGCGGCCCCGATATGGACAATTGCGTCACCGATATGGACAGTTGCGGCACCGATATGGACAGTTGCGGCACCGATATGGACAGTTTCGGCACTGATATGGACGGTTGCGGCCCCGATATGGACAGTTGCGGCACCGATATGGACAGTTGCAGCACTCATACGAACAGTTATCCTCTTACTGATACTTTTTTGAGTATCAGTCTGACGATGATTTTCGGCACTGATATGGACAGTTGCGTCACTGATATGGATAGTTGCGGCCCCGATATGGACAATTGCGTTACCGATATGGACAGTTGCGGTACTGTTATGGACAGTTGCGGTACTGATATGGACAGTTGCCGCACTTATACGAACAGTTATCCTCGTACTGATACTTTTTGAATATCATTCTGAGGATGATTTGCGGCACTGATATGGACATTTGCGGCACTGATATTGACAGTTTCGGCACTGATATGGACAGTTGCAGCACTGATATAGATAGTTGCGGCACCGATATGGACAGTTGCGGCACTGATATTGACAGTTGCGGCACTGATATGGATAGTTGCGGCACCGATATGGACGGTTGCGGCCCGATATGGACAGTTGCGGCACTGATATGGATAGTTGCGGCCCCGATATGGACAATTGCGTCACCGATATGGACAGTTGCGGCACCGATATGGACAGTTGCGGCACCGATATGGACAGTTTCGCCACTGATATGGATAGTTGCGGCACCGATATGGACAGTTGCGGCACCGATATGGACAGTTGCAGAACTGATATGGATAGTTGCGAAACCGATATGGACAGTTGCGGCACCGATATGGACAGTTGCGGCACTGATATGGACAGTTGCAGCACTGATATGGATAGTTGCGAAACCGATATGGACAGTTGCGGCACCGATATGGACAGTTGCGGTACTGATATGGACAGTTGCCGCACTTATACGAACAGTTATCCTCGTACTGATACTTTTTTGAATATCATTCTGAGGATGATTTGCGGCACTGATATTGACAGTTGCGGCACTGTTATGGATAGTTGCGGCACCGATATGGACAGTTGCGGTACTGATATGGACAGTTGAGGCACTCATACGAACAGTTATCCTGGTACTGATACTTTTTTGAGTTTCAGTCCGAGCATGAGTTGCGGCAATGATATGATAATGGAAATAGGATGAATCTAACCTATTTCCATTGGCGAGGTAAGTATGTTCATCTAAACAGCCGATACATTTGGTTGCGGCAATGGAAATAGGAAGAATCTAACCTATTTCCATTGCCGAGATAAGCTTGTTCAATCAAATAGCCGATACATACGGTATCGGATAATATAGAGTTGAGGCAATGGAAATAGGATGAATCTAACCTATTTCCATGGCCGAGATACTTTTTGTTCATCTAAACAGCCGATACATTTGGTTGCGGCAATGGAAATAGGATGAATCTAACCTATTTCCATGGCCGAGATAAGCTTGTTCAATCAAATAGCCGATACAAACGGTATCGGCCAATATAGAGTTGCGGCAATGGAAATAGGATGAATCTAACCTATTTCCATGGCCGAGATAAGTTTGTTTAATCAAATATCCGATACATACGGTATTGGCCAATATAGAGTTGCGGCACTGATATGGACAGTTGCGGCACTCATACGAACAGTTATCCTCGTACTGATACTTTTTTGAGTATAAGTCTGACGATGATTTTCGGCATTGATATGGACATTTTCGGCACTGATATGGACATTTGCGGCACCGATATGGACAGTTGCGGTACTGTTCTGGACAGTTGCGGCACCGATATGGACAGTTGCAGCACTCATACGAACAGTTATCCTCGTACTGATACTTTTTTGAGTATCAGTCTGACGATGATTTTCGGCACCGATATGGACAGTTGCGGCACCGATATGGACAGTTGCGGCACCGATATGGACAGTTGCGGCAATGGAAATAGGATGAATCTAACCTATTTCCATGGCCGAGATAAGTTTGTTCAGTCAAACAGCCGATACATATGGTTGCGGCAATGGAAATAGGATGAATCTAACCTATTTCCATTGCCGAGATAAGCTTGTTCAATCAAATAGCTGATACATACGGTATCGGCCAATATAGAGTTGCGGCACTGATATTGACAGTTGCGGCACTGTTATGGATAGTTGCGGCACCGATATGGACAGTTGCGGTACTGATATGGACAGTTGAGGCACTCATACGAACAGTTATCCTGGTACTGATACTTTTTTGAGTTTCAGTCCGAGCATGAGTTGCGGCAATGATATGATAATGGAAATAGGATGAATCTAACCTATTTCCATTGGCGAGGTAAGTATGTTCATCTAAACAGCCGATACATTTGGTTGCGGCAATGGAAATAGGAAGAATCTAACCTATTTCCATTGCCGAGATAAGCTTGTTCAATCAAATAGCCGATACAAACGGTATCGGCCAATATAGAGTTGCGGCAATGGAAATAGGATGAATCTAACCTATTTCCATGGCCGAGATAAGTTTGTTTAATCAAATATCCGATACATACGGTATTGGCCAATATAGAGTTGCGGCACTGATATGGACAGTTGCGGCACTCATACGGACAGTTATCCTCGTACTGATACTTTTTTGAGTATAAGTCTGACGATGATTTTCGGCATTGATATGGACATTTTCGGCACTGATATGGACATTTGCGGCACCGATATGGACAGTTGCGGTACTGTTCTGGACAGTTGCGGCACCTATATGGACAGTTGCAGCACTCATACGAACAGTTATCCTCGTACTGATACTTTTTTGAGTATCAGTCTGACGATGATTTTCGGCACCGATATGGACAGTTGCGGCACCGATATGGACAGTTGCGGCACCGATATGGACAGTTGCGGCAATGGAAATAGGATGAATCTAACCTATTTCCATGGCCGAGATAAGTTTGTTCAGTCAAACAGCCGATACATATGGTTGCGGCAATGGAAATAGGATGAATCTAACCTATTTCCATTGCCGAGATAAGCTTGTTCAATCAAATAGCTGATACATACGGTATCGGCCAATATAGAGTTGCGGCACTGATATGGACAGTTGCGGCACTGATATTGACAGTTGCGGCACTGATATGGATAGTTGCGGCACCGATATGGACAGTTGCGGCAATGGAAATAGGATGAATCTAACCTATTTCCATGGCCGAGATAAGTTTGTTCAGTCAAACACCCGATACATATGGTTGCGGCAATGGAAATAGGATGAATCTAACCTATTTCCATGGCCGAGATAAGTTTGTTCAATCAAATAGCCGATACATACGGTATCGGCCAATATAGAGTTGCGGCACTGATATGGACAGTTGCGGCACTGATATTGACAGTTGCGGCACTGATATGGATAGTTGTGGCACCGATATGGACGGTTGCGGCCCGATATGGACAGTTGCGGCACTGATATGGATAGTTGCGGCCCCGATATGGACAATTGCGTCACCGATATGGACAGTTGCGGCACCGATATGGACAGTTGCGGCACCGATATGGACAGTTTCGCCACTGATATGGATAGTTGCGGCACCGATATGGACAGTTGCGGCACCGATATGGACAGTTGCAGCACTGATATGGATAGTTGCGAAACCGATATGGACAGTTGCGGCACCGATATGGACAGTTGCGGCACTGATATGGACAGTTAAGGCACTCATACGAACAGTTATCCTCGTACTGATTCTTTTTTTGAGTATCAGTCCGAGGATGAGTTTCGGCACTGATATGGATAGTTGCGGCACCGATATGGACAGTTGCGGCTCCGATATGGACAGTTGCAGCACTCATACGAACAGTTATACTCGTACTGATACTTTTTTGAGTATCAGTCTGACGATGATTTTCGGCACTGATATGGACATTTGCGGCACCGATATGGACAGTTGCGGCACCGATATGGACAGTTGCGGTACTGATATGGACTGTTGAGGCACTCATACGAACAGTTATCCTCGTACTGTTACTTTTTTGAGTTTCAGTCCGAGCATGAGTTGCGGCATTGATATGGACAGTTGCGGCATCGATATGGACAGTTGCAGCACTGATATAGATAGTTGCGGCACCGATATGGACAGTTGCGGCACCGATATGGACAGTTGCGGCACTGATATGGACAGTTGCAGCACTGATATGGATAGTTGCGGCACCGATATGGACAGTTGCGGCACCGATATGGACAGTTGCGGTACTGTTATGGACAGTTGCTGTACTGATATGGACAGTTGCCGCACTTATACGAACAGTTATCCTCGTACTGATACTTTTTTGACTATCATTCTGAGGATGATTTGCGGCACTAATATGGACATTTGCGGCACCGATATGGACAGTTGCGGCACTGTTATGGACAGTTGCGGTACTGATATGGACAGTTGAGGCACTCATACGAACAGTTATCCTCGTACTGATACTTTTTTGAGTTTCTGTCAGAGCATGAGTTGCGGCATTGATATGGACAGTTTCGGCACCGATATGGAAAGTTGCAGCACTCATACGAACAGTTATCCTCGTACTGATACTTTTTTGAGTATTAATCTGACGATGATTTTCGGCACTGATATGGACATTTGCGGCACCGATATGGACAGTTGCGGTAATGTTATGGACAGTTGCGGCACCGATATGGACAGTTGCGGCACCGATATGGACAGTTTCGCCACTGATATGGATAGTTGCGGCACCGATATGGACAGTTGCGGCACCGATATGGACAGTTGCAGCACTGATATGGATAGTTGCGAAACCGATATGGACAGTTGCGGCACCGATATGGACAGTTGCGGCACTGATATGGACAGTTAAGGCACTCATACGAACAGTTATCCTCGTACTGATTCTTTTTTGAGTATCAGTCCGAGGATGAGTTTCGGCACTGATATGGATAGTTGCGGCACCGATATGGACAGTTGCGGCTCCGATATGGACAGTTGCAGCACTCATACGAACAGTTATACTCGTACTGATACTTTTTTGAGTATCAGTCTGACGATGATTTTCGGCACTGATATGGATAGTTGCGGCACCGATATGGACATTTGCGGCACCGATATGGACAGTTGCGGCACCGATATGGACAGTTGCGGTACTGATATGGACTGTTGAGGCACTCATACGAACAGTTATCCTCGTACTGATACTTTTTTGAGTTTCAGTCCGAGCATGAGTTGCGGCATTGATATGGACAGTTTCGGCACCGATATGGACAGTTGCGGTAATGTTATGGACAGTTGCGGCACTGATATGGATTGTTGCGGTACCGATATGGACATTTGCGGCACCGATATGGAGAGTTGCGGTACTGATATGGACAGTTGAGTCACTCATACGAACAGTTATCCTCTTACTGATACTTTTTTGAGTATCAGTCTGACGATGATTTTCGGCACTGATATGGACAGTTTCGGCACCGATATGGACAGTTGCGGTAATGTTATGGACAGTTGCGGCACTGATATGGATTGTTTCGGCACCGATATGGACATTTGCGGCACCGATATGGACAGTTGCGGTACTGATATGGACATTTGAGGCACTCATACGAACAGTTATCCTCGTACTGATACTTTTTTGAGTTTCTGTCCGAGCATGAGTTGCGGCATTGATATGGACAGTTTCGGCACCGATATGGACAGTTGCGGTAATGTTATGGACAGTTGCGGCACTGATATGGATTGTTGCGGCACCGATATGGACATTTGCGGCACCGATATGGACAGTTGCGGTACTGATATGGACAGTTGAGGCACTCATACGAACAGTTATCCTCGTACTGATACTTTTTTGAGTTTCAGTCCGAGCATGAGTTGCGGCATTGATATGGACAGTTTCGGCACCGATATGGACAGTTGCGGTAATGTTATGGACAGTTGCGGCACTGATATGGATTGTTGCGGCACCGATATGGACATTTGCGGCACCGATATGGACAGTAGCGGTACTGATATGGACAGTTATCCTCTTACTGATACTTTTTTGAGTATCAGTCTGACGATGATTTTCGGCACTGATATGGACATTTGCGGCACCGATATGGACAGTTGCGGTAATGTTATGGACAGTTGCGGCAATGATATGGATAGTTGCGGCACCGATATGGACAGTTGCGGCACTGTTATGGACAGTTGCGGCACCGATATGGACAGTTGCGGCACCGATATGGACAGTTGCAGCACTCATACGAACAGTTATCCTCTTACTGATACTTTTTTGAGTATCAGTCTGACGATGATTTTCGGCACTGATATGGACAGTTGCGTCACTGATATGGATAGTTGCGGCCCCGATATGGACAATTGCGGCCCCGATATGGACAATTGCGTCACCGATATGGACAGTTGCGGCACCGATATGGACAGTTGCGGCACCGATATGGACAGTTGCGGTACTGATATGGACAGTTGAGGCACTCATACGAACAGTTATCCTCGTACTGATACTTTTTTGAGTTTCAGTCCGAGCATGAGTTGCGGCATTGATATGGACAGTTGCGGCACCGATATGGACAGTTTCGGCACCGATATGGACAGTTGCGGTACTGATATGGACAGTTGAGGCACTCATACGAACAGTTATCCTCGTACTGATACTTTTTTGAGTTTCAGTCCGAGCATGAGTTGCGGCATTGATATGGACAGTTTCGGCACCGATATGGACAGTTGCGGTAATGTTATGGACAGTTGCGGCACTGATATGGATTGTTGCGGCACCGATATGAACATTTGCGGCACCGATATGGACAGTTGCGGTACTGATATGGACAGTTGAGGCACTCATACGAACAGTTATCCTCGTACTGATACTTTTTTGAGTATCAGTCTGACGATTATTTTCGGCATTAATATGGACAGTTGCGGCACCGATATGGACAGTTGCCGCCCTGATATGGATAGTTGCGGCACCGATATGGACGGTTGCGGCCCCGATATGGACAGTTGCGGCACCGATATGGACAGTTGCAGCACTCATACGAACAGTTATCCTCTTACTGATACTTTTTTGAGTATCAGTCTGACGATGATTTTCGGCACTGATATGGACAGTTGCGTCACTGATATGGATAGTTGCGGCCCCGATATGGACAATTGCGTCACCGATATGGACAGTTGCGGCACCGATATGGACAGTTGCGGCACCGATATGGACAGTTTCGGCACTGATATGGATAGTTGCGGCACCGATATGGACAGTTGCGGCACCGATATTGACAGTTGCAGCACTCATACGAACAGTTATCCTCGTACTGATACTTTTTTGAGTATCAGTCTGACATGATTTTCGGCACTGATATGGACATTTGCGGCACCGATATGGACAGTTGCGGTAATGTTATGGACAGTTGCGGCAATGATATGGATAGTTGCGGCACCGATATGGACAGTTGCGGCACTGTTATGGACAGTTGCGGCACCGATATGGACAGTTGCGGCACCGATATGGACAGTTGCAGCACCCATACGAACAGTTATCCTCTTACTGATACTTTTTGAGTATCAGTCTGACGATGATTTTCGGCACTGATATGGACAGTTGCGTCACTGATATGGATAGTTGCGGCCCCGATATGGACAATTGCGGCCCCGATATGGACAATTGCGTCACCGATTTGGACAGTTGCGGCACCGATATGGACAGTTGCGGCACCGATATGGACAGTTTCGGCACCGATATGGACAGTTGCGGTACTGATATGGACAGTTGAGGCACTCATACGAACAGTTATCCTCGTACTGATACTTTTTTGAGTTTCAGTCCGAGCATGAGTTGCGGCATTGATATGGACAGTTGCGGCACCGATATGGACAGTTTCGGCACCGATATGGACAGTTGCGGTACTGATATGGACAGTTGAGGCACTCATACGAACAGTTATCCTCGTACTGATACTTTTTTGAGTTTCAGTCCGAGCATGAGTTGCGGCATTGATATGGACAGTTTCGGCACCGATATGGACAGTTGCGGTAATGTTATGGACAGTTGCGGCACTGATATGGATTGTTGCGGCACCGATATGAACATTTGCGGCACCGATATGGACAGTTGCGGTACTGATATGGACAGTTGAGGCACTCATACGAACAGTTATCCTCGTACTGATACTTTTTTGAGTATCAGTCTGACGATTATTTTCGGCATTAATATGGACAGTTGCGGCACCGATATGGACAGTTGCGGCACTGATATGGATAGTTGCGGCACCGATATGGACGGTTGCGGCCCACGATATGGACAGTTGCGGCACCGATATGGACAGTTGCAGCACTCATACGAACAGTTATCCTCTTACTGATACTTTTTTGAGTATCAGTCTGACGATGATTTTCGGCACTGATATGGACAGTTGCGTCACTGATATGGATAGTTGCGGCCCCGATATGGACAATTGCGTCACCGATATGGACAGTTGCGGCACCGATATGGACAGTTGCGGCACCGATATGGACAGTTTCGGCACTGATATGGATAGTTGCGGCACCGATATGGACAGTTGCGGCACCGATATTGACAGTTGCAGCACTCATACGAACAGTTATCCTCGTACTGATACTTTTTTGAGTATCAGTCTGACATGATTTTCGGCACTGATATGGACATTTGCGGCACCGATATGGACAGTTGCGGTAATGTTATGGACAGTTGCGGCAATGATATGGATAGTTGCGGCACCGATATGGACAGTTGCGGCACTGTTATGGACAGTTGCGGCACCGATATGGACAGTTGCGGCACCGATATGGACAGTTGCAGCACTCATACGAACAGTTATCCTCTTACTGATACTTTTTTGAGTATCAGTCTGACGATGATTTTCGGCACTGATATGGACAGTTGCGTCACTGATATGGATAGTTGCGGCCCCGATATGGACAATTGCGTCACCGATATGGACAGTTGCGGCACCGATATGGACAGTTGCGGCACCGATATGGACAGTTGCGGCACCGATATGGACAGTTTCGGCACCGATATGGACAGTTGCGGTACTGATATGGACAGTTGAGGCACTCATACGAACAGTTATCCTCGTACTGATACTTTTTTGAGTATCAGTCTGACATGATTTTCGGCACTGATATGGACATTTGCGGCACCGATATGGACAGTTGCGGTAATGTTATGGACAGTTGCGGCAATGATATGGATAGTTGCGGCACCGATATGGACAGTTGCGGCACTGTTATGGACAGTTGCGGCACCGATATGGACAGTTGCGGCACCAATATGGACAGTTGCAGCACTCATACGAACAGTTATCCTCTTACTGATACTTTTTGAGTATCAGTCTGACGATGATTTTCGGCACTGATATGGACAGTTGCGTCACTGATATGGATAGTTGCGGCCCCGATATGGACAATTGCGTCACCGATATGGACAGTTGCGGCACCGATATGGACAGTTGCGGCACCGATATGGACAGTTGCGGCACCGATATGGACAGTTTCGGCACCGATATGGACAGTTGCGGTACTGATATGGACAGTTGAGGCACTCATACGAACAGTTATCCTCGTACTGATACTTTTTTGAGTTTCAGTCCGAGCATGAGTTGCGGCATTGATATGGACAGTTTCGGCACCGATATGGACATTTGCGGCACCGATATGGACAGTTGCGGTACTGATATGGACAGTTGAGGCACTCATACGAACAGTTATCCTCGTACTGATACTTTTTTGAGTTTCAGTCCGAGCATGAGTTGCGGCATTGATATGGACAGTTTCGGCACCGATATGGACAGTTGCGGTAATGTTATGGACAGTTGTGGCACTGATATGGATTGTTGCGGCACCGATATGGACATTTGCGGCACCGATATGGACAGTAGCGGTACTGATATGGACAGTTATCCTCTTACTGATACTTTTTTGAGTATCAGTCTGACGATGATTTTCGGCACTGATATGGACAGTTGCGTCACTGATATGGATAGTTGCGGCCCCGATATGGACAATTGCGTCACCGATATGGACAGTTGCGGCACCGATATGGACAGTTGCGGCACCGATATGGACAGTTTCGGCACTGATATGGACGGTTGCGGCCCCGATATGGACAGTTGCGGCACCGATATTGACAGTTGCAGCACTCATACGAACAGTTATCCTCGTACTGATACTTTTTTGAGTATCAGTCTGACATGATTTTCGGCACTGATATGGACATTTGCGGCACCGATATGGACAGTTGCGAGCACTCATACGAACAGTTATCCTCTTACTGATACTTTTTTGAGTATCAGTCTGACGATGATTTTCGGCACTGATATGGACAGTTGCGTCACTGATATGGATAGTTGCGGCCCCGATATGGACAATTGCGTCACCGATATGGACAGTTGCGGCACCGATATGGACAGTTGCGGCACCGATATGGACAGTTTCGGCACTGATATGGATAGTTGCGGCACCGATATGGACAGTTGCGGCACCGATATTGACAGTTGCAGCACTCATACGAACAGTTATCCTCGTACTGATACTTTTTTGAGTATCAGTCTGACATGATTTTCGGCACTGATATGGACATTTGCGGCACCGATATGGACAGTTGCGGTAATGTTATGGACAGTTGCGGCAATGATATGGATAGTTGCGGCACCGATATGGACAGTTGCGGCACTGTTATGGACAGTTGCGGCACCGATATGGACAGTTGCGGCACCGATATGGACAGTTGCAGCACTCATACGAACAGTTATCCTCTTACTGATACTTTTTTGAGTATCAGTCTGACGATGATTTTCGGCACTGATATGGACAGTTGCGTCACTGATATGGATAGTTGCGGCCCCGATATGGACAATTGCGTCACCGATATGGACAGTTGCGGCACCGATATGGACAGTTGCGGCACCGATATGGACAGTTGCGGCACCGATATGGACAGTTTCGGCACCGATATGGACAGTTGCGGTACTGATATGGACAGTTGAGGCACTCATACGAACAGTTATCCTCGTACTGATACTTTTTTGAGTATCAGTCTGACATGATTTTCGGCACTGATATGGACATTTGCGGCACCGATATGGACAGTTGCGGTAATGTTATGGACAGTTGCGGCAATGATATGGATAGTTGCGGCACCGATATGGACAGTTGCGGCACTGTTATGGACAGTTGCGGCACCGATATGGACAGTTGCGGCACCAATATGGACAGTTGCAGCACTCATACGAACAGTTATCCTCTTACTGATACTTTTTTGAGTATCAGTCTGACGATGATTTTCGGCACTGATATGGACAGTTGCGTCACTGATATGGATAGTTGCGGCCCCGATATGGACAATTGCGTCACCGATATGGACAGTTGCGGCACCGATATGGACAGTTGCGGCACCGATATGGACAGTTGCGGCACCGATATGGACAGTTTCGGCACCGATATGGACAGTTGCGGTACTGATATGGACAGTTGAGGCACTCATACGAACAGTTATCCTCGTACTGATACTTTTTTGAGTTTCAGTCCGAGCATGAGTTGCGGCATTGATATGGACAGTTTCGGCACCGATATGGACATTTGCGGCACCGATATGGACAGTTGCGGTACTGATATGGACAGTTGAGGCACTCATACGAACAGTTATCCTCGTACTGATACTTTTTTGAGTTTCAGTCCGAGCATGAGTTGCGGCATTGATATGGACAGTTTCGGCACCGATATGGACAGTTGCGGTAATGTTATGGACAGTTGCGGCACTGATATGGATTGTTGCGGCACCGATATGGACATTTGCGGCACCGATATGGACAGTAGCGGTACTGATATGGACAGTTATCCTCTTACTGATACTTTTTTGAGTATCAGTCTGACGATGATTTTCGGCACTGATATGGACAGTTGCGTCACTGATATGGATAGTTGCGGCCCCGATATGGACAATTGCGTCACCGATATGGACAGTTGCGGCACCGATATGGACAGTTGCGGCACCGATATGGACAGTTTCGGCACTGATATGGACGGTTGCGGCCCCGATATGGACAGTTGCGGCACCGATATTGACAGTTGCAGCACTCATACGAACAGTTATCCTCGTACTGATACTTTTTTGAGTATCAGTCTGACATGATTTTCGGCACTGATATGGACATTTGCGGCACCGATATGGACAGTTGCGGTAATGTTATGGACAGTTGCGGCAATGATATGGATAGTTGCGGCACCGATATGGACAGTTGCGGCACTGTTATGGAC
Organism: Rhizoglyphus robini; assembly: GCA_023373905.1. NCBI lineage: Eukaryota > Metazoa > Arthropoda > Arachnida > Sarcoptiformes > Acaridae > Rhizoglyphus > Rhizoglyphus robini. The sequence goes on along the minus strand of JAKIJQ010000452.1, from coordinate 5,600 downwards.
AGTTGCGGCACCGATATGGACAGTTGCGGCACCGATATGGAAAGTTGCAGCACTCATACGAACAGTTATCCTCTTACTGATACTTTTTTGAGTATCAGTCTGACGATGATTTTCGGCACTGATATGGACAGTTGCGTCACTGATATGGATAGTTGCGGCCCCGATATGGACAATTGCGTCACCGATATAAACAGTTGCGGCACCGATATGGACAGTTGCGGCACCGATATGGACAGTTGCGGCACCGATATGGACAGTTTCGGCACCGATATGGACAGTTGCGGTACTGATATGGACAGTTGAGGCACTCATACGAACAGTTATCCTCGTACTGATACTTTTTTGAGTTTCAGTCCGAGCATGAGTTGCGGCATTGATATGGACAGTTTCGGCACCGATATGGACAGTTGCGGTAATGTTATGGACAGTTGCGGCACTGATATGGATTGTTGCGGCACCGATATGAACATTTGCGGCACCGATATGGACAGTTGCGGTACTGATATGGACAGTTGAGGCACTCATACGAACAGTTATCCTCGTACTGATACTTTTTTGAGTATCAGTCTGACGATTATTTTCGGCATTAATATGGACAGTTGCGGCACCGATATGGACAGTTGCGGCACTGATATGGATAGTTGCGGCACCGATATGGACGGTTGCGGCCCCGATATGGACAGTTGCGGCACCGATATGGACAGTTGCAGCACTCATACGAACAGTTATCCTCTTACTGATACTTTTTGAGTATCAGTCTGACGATGATTTTCGGCACTGATATGGACAGTTGCGTCACTGATATGGATAGTTGCGGCCCCGATATGGACAATTGCGTCACCGATATGGACAGTTGCGGCACCGATATGGACAGTTGCGGCACCGATATGGACAGTTTCGGCACTGATATGGATAGTTGCGGCACCGATATGGACAGTTGCGGCACCGATATTGACAGTTGCAGCACTCATACGAACAGTTATCCTCGTACTGATACTTTTTGAGTATCAGTCTGACATGATTTTCGGCACTGATATGGACATTTGCGGCACCGATATGGACAGTTGCGGTAATGTTATGGACAGTTGCGGCAATGATATGGATAGTTGCGGCACCGATATGGACAGTTGCGGCACTGTTATGGACAGTTGCGGCACCGATATGGACAGTTGCGGCACCGATATGGACAGTTGCAGCACTCATACGAACAGTTATCCTCTTACTGATACTTTTTTGAGTATCAGTCTGACGATGATTTTCGGCACTGATATGGACAGTTGCGTCACTGATATGGATAGTTGCGGCCCCGATATGGACAATTGCGGCCCCGATATGGACAATTGCGTCACCGATATGGACAGTTGCGGCACCGATATGGACAGTTGCGGCACCGATATGGACAGTTTCGGCACCGATATGGACAGTTGCGGTACTGATATGGACAGTTGAGGCACTCATACGAACAGTTATCCTCGTACTGATACTTTTTTGAGTATCAGTCTGACGATTATTTTCGGCATTAATATGGACAGTTGCGGCACCGATATGGACAGTTGCGGCACTGATATGGATAGTTGCGGCACCGATATGGACGGTTGCGGCCCCGATATGGACAGTTGCGGCACCGATATGGACAGTTGCAGCACTCATACGAACAGTTATCCTCTTACTGATACTTTTTTGAGTATCAGTCTGACGATGATTTTCGGCACTGATATGGACAGTTGCGTCACTGATATGGATAGTTGCGGCCCCGATATGGACAATTGCGTCACCGATATGGACAGTTGCGGCACCGATATGGACAGTTGCGGCACCGATATGGACAGTTTCGGCACTGATATGGATAGTTGCGGCACCGATATGGACAGTTGCGGCACCGATATTGACAGTTGCAGCACTCATACGAACAGTTATCCTCGTACTGATACTTTTTTGAGTATCAGTCTGACATGATTTTCGGCACCGATATGGACAGTTGCGGCACTGATATGGATAGTTGCGGCACCGATATGGACAGTTGCGGCCCCGATATGGACAGTTGCGGCACCGATATGGACAGTTGCAGCACTCATACGAACAGTTATCCTCTTACTGATACTTTTTGAGTATCAGTCTGACGATGATTTTCGGCACTGATATGGACAGTTGCGTCACTGATATGGATAGTTGCGGCCCCGATATGGACAATTGCGTCACCGATATGGACAGTTGCGGCACCGATATGGACAGTTGCGGCACCGATATGGACAGTTTCGGCACTGATATGGATAGTTGCGGCACCGATATGGACAGTTGCGGCACCGATATTGACAGTTGCAGCACTCATACGAACAGTTATCCTCGTACTGATACTTTTTTGAGTATCAGTCTGACATGATTTTCGGCACTGATATGGACATTTGCGGCACCGATATGGACAGTTGCGGTAATGTTATGGACAGTTGCGGCAATGATATGGATAGTTGCGGCACCGATATGGACAGTTGCGGCACTGTTATGGACAGTTGCGGCACCGATATGGACAGTTGCGGCACCGATATGGACAGTTGCAGCACTCATACGAACAGTTATCCTCTTACTGATACTTTTTTGAGTATCAGTCTGACGATGATTTTCGGCACTGATATGGACAGTTGCGTCACTGATATGGATAGTTGCGGCCCCGATATGGACAATTGCGGCCCCGATATGGACAATTGCGTCACCGATATGGACAGTTGCGGCACCGATATGGACAGTTGCGGCACCGATATGGACAGTTGGTGTTGCGGCACCGATATGGACAGTTGCGGTACTGATATGGACAGTTGAGGCACTCATACGAACAGTTATCCTCGTACTGATACTTTTTTGAGTATCAGTCTGACGATTATTTTCGGCATTAATATGGACAGTTGCGGCACCGATATGGACAGTTGCGGCACTGATATGGATAGTTGCGGCACCGATATGGACGGTTGCGGCCCCGATATGGACAGTTGCGGCACCGATATGGACAGTTGCAGCACTCATACGAACAGTTATCCTCTTACTGATACTTTTTTGAGTATCAGTCTGACGATGATTTTCGGCACTGATATGGACAGTTGCGTCACTGATATGGATAGTTGCGGCCCCGATATGGACAATTGCGTCACCGATATGGACAGTTGCGGCACCGATATGGACAGTTGCGGCACCGATATGGACAGTTTCGGCACTGATATGGATAGTTGCGGCACCGATATGGACAGTTGCGGCACCGATATTGACAGTTGCAGCACTCATACGAACAGTTATCCTCGTACTGATACTTTTTTGAGTATCAGTCTGACATGATTTTCGGCACTGATATGGACATTTGCGGCACCGATATGGACAGTTGCGGTAATGTTATGGACAGTTGCGGCAATGATATGGATAGTTGCGGCACCGATATGGACAGTTGCGGCACTGTTATGGACAGTTGCGGCACCGATATGGACAGTTGCGGCACCGATATGGACAGTTGCAGCACTCATACGAACAGTTATCCTCTTACTGATACTTTTTTGAGTATCAGTCTGACGATGATTTTCGGCACTGATATGGACAGTTGCGTCACTGATATGGATAGTTGCGGCCCCGGATATGGACAATTGCGTCACCGATATGGACAGTTGCGGCACCGATATGGACAGTTGCGGCACCGATATGGACAGTTGCGGCACCGATATGGACAGTTTCGGCACCGATATGGACAGTTGCGGTACTGATATGGACAGTTGAGGCACTCATACGAACAGTTATCCTCGTACTGATACTTTTTTGAGTATCAGTCTGACATGATTTTCGGCACTGATATGGACATTTGCGGCACCGATATGGACAGTTGCGGTAATGTTATGGACAGTTGCGGCAATGATATGGATAGTTGCGGCACCGATATGGACAGTTGCGGCACTGTTATGGACAGTTGCGGCACCGATATGGACAGTTGCGGCACCAATATGGACAGTTGCAGCACTCATACGAACAGTTATCCTCTTACTGATACTTTTTTGAGTATCAGTCTGACGATGATTTTCGGCACTGATATGGACAGTTGCGTCACTGATATGGATAGTTGCGGCCCCGATATGGACAATTGCGTCACCGATATGGACAGTTGCGGCACCGATATGGACAGTTGCGGCACCGATATGGACAGTTTCGGCACCGATATGGACAGTTGCGGTACTGATATGGACAGTTGAGGCACTCATACGAACAGTTATCCTCGTACTGATACTTTTTTGAGTTTCAGTCCGAGCATGAGTTGCGGCATTGATATGGACAGTTTCGGCACCGATATGGACATTTGCGGCACCGATATGGACAGTTGCGGTACTGATATGGACAGTTGAGGCACTCATACGAACAGTTATCCTCGTACTGATACTTTTTGAGTTTCAGTCCGAGCATGAGTTGCGGCATTGATATGGACAGTTTCGGCACCGATATGGACAGTTGCGGTAATGTTATGGACAGTTGCGGCACTGATATGGATTGTTGCGGCACCGATATGGACATTTGCGGCACCGATATGGACAGTAGCGGTACTGATATGGACAGTTATCCTCTTACTGATACTTTTTTGAGTATCAGTCTGACGATGATTTTCGGCACTGATATGGACAGTTGCGTCACTGATATGGATAGTTGCGGCCCCGATATGGACAATTGCGTCACCGATATGGACAGTTGCGGCACCGATATGGACAGTTGCGGCACCGATATGGACAGTTGCGGCACTGATATGGACAGTTGCGGCCCCGATATGGACAGTTGCGGCACCGATATGGACAGTTGCAGCACTCATACGAACAGTTATCCTCGTACTGATACTTTTTTGAGTATCAGTCTGACATGATTTTCGGCACTGATATGGACATTTGCGGCACCGATATGGACAGTTGCGGTAATGTTATGGACAGTTGCGGCAATGATATGGATAGTTGCGGCACCGATATGGACAGTTGCGGCACTGTTATGGACAGTTGCGGCACCGATATGGACAGTTGCGGCACCGATATGGACAGTTGCAGCACTCATACGAACAGTTATCCTCTTACTGATACTTTTTGAGTATCAGTCTGACGATGATTTTTGGCACTGATATGGACAGTTGCGTCACTGATATGGATAGTTGCGGCCCCGATATGGACAATTGCGTCACCGATATGGACAGTTGCGGCACCGATATGGACAGTTGCGGCACCGATATGGACAGTTGCGGCACCGATATGGACAGTTTCGGCACCGATATGGACAGTTGCGGTACTGATATGGACAGTTGAGGCACTCATACGAACAGTTATCCTCGTACTGATACTTTTTTGAGTATCAGTCTGACATGATTTTCGGCACTGATATGGACATTTGCGGCACCGATATGGACAGTTGCGGTAATGTTATGGACAGTTGCGGCAATGATATGGATAGTTGCGGCACCGATATGGACAGTTGCGGCACTGTTATGGACAGTTGCGGCACCGATATGGACAGTTGCGGCACCGATATGGACAGTTGAGGCACTCATACGAACAGTTATCCTCGTACTGATACTTTTTTGAGTATCAGTCTGACGATGATTTTCG